>OZ010715.1:9117234-9243431 GCA_963932345.1 Ophion ventricosus | reverse complement strand
TATCGAGGACAACCACTGCATATTTACGATCCGCATAAACGTACATTTATTTCGTGCTGGTAACGCTTTTAAAGGATCTGCATAAGCTTGAAATAGAAGAAAAAAACAATTTTTATTGCATCGTGTTATTGCTTAGAGTCTTAACATTAGTTTACGACAAAATCTTGTAAAATTTCCAAAAAATAACCGAGTTATGATGATTTTCACAAAGGGCAAGATCGCCCATTACTCTACGGCGAACCGCCCCGCTGCGATTAATCCATTTTTCTGGAAACTATGTTTTTTCAAACGGTCAAGCTTTCAAAAAGCTGTTACGTCCGATTTGCTTGAAATTTTGCACAAATGTTCCATTTAAGGAGGTACGACTACTTCCTCGAGGTCAACAAAGAGACTAAATTTATGTTACCCCACGGGTGTTCTGACTTATGTTAACTTATGTTGAATATTCGTATTGTCAACCCCAAGTGCCAAATTTGTGGTAAATATTTTATTGATTGCACATTTGAAAATAAAAACTGAAAAATTAGATCCTCAACGACTCTGGAGTCTTCACGGTGATTGCCAAGCAGTAGAGAGATTCTGAAACTCGGTAGCCACCATTTTCGTTATCGTTAGCTAGCGACAGCCAATAAGCGGTTCCCTTTCTGATTGTGCATGCGATTGGCTGTCGCTAGCAACAACGAAAACCGTCGCTACCGAGTTACAGAATTTTGCTACGGAGCTAGGTTATGCTCGCATTTTTTTTCCAACGACTTTAGTTGGATACGTGAGCAGCAAAACCGTGATCACCGTACTCCCGGTCGACCGTCTCCATGAGACGACGTGCTTCACTAGCTCAAAGTACTCGACTTTGCAATTTTATTACGAAAAAACTGAACGGTCAATATAGCTCAGATTTTTCCAAAGGGTGCATAACGTATTCGTCAACATCATATGAAAATTTCAGGCCCGAAAGTTGGATTCGTCGTAACGCTCCAACCTCCTTAATATATAAAGTCATCGGCTAAAGGAATTTTTGGCGCATTATCGAATTTATCGCAAATATCGAATATTTAAGTTTATTTTTTTTAGCCCGTGCGAGTTTATCTATATCGCGCGCCACGTCCGATCGATATCCCCACTCTTCCGACTTCAATGGTTGGTGCTGGGATGCCGCGCTTTTGTATGAGTTTGTTTTTTTTTATAGGAATTATCTTTTATTATTTTTTCGATTCTCTAGTTTTTTTTGCCCCAGATGCGCAGCACACTTGTATAGGCGCGAGGAACGTCGGACTTGCGTGTGGAATCGTGGGGTGCGTGCGATACTGGTGTGGGTATAAGGCACCTTGGATGGAATCGGGGAGTGCGTGCATAGTGTGGGCGCGAGGCATCTCGGATGGAATCATGGGGTGCGTGCGATACTGGCGTGGGCGCGAGGCATCTCGGATGAATCATGGGGTGCGTATACCGTATGGATATAGGTTTGGAATCGTGGAACGGGGATATCGATCGGATGTCGCGAGCGATGATGTAGATATACTCGTACGGGCTAGAAAATAACTTCTAAATTTGATTTCTCGCAAACTACTTGAATGCGCCAACATTTTTTTAGAGGATGTCTTTATATATTAAATGAAACATCCGTGCAAAATTTCAGCGGCAGCAGACTTAACAGCTTTTCGGAAGTCCGCCCGTACCTACTTTTTGTTTAGTTTTCATCTCAGATCACCTTAGTTGTCAGTACCACCTACACCGATTGGCCATACAGCAACGGTGGCACTATGTTTAAATATTGGGTGAAGTAAAAAGTTCTGAGCGTTTTCCGCTAGATGTCTTTAGTGAGCCATATCTCACGATGTATACATCGCATCGGGTCATACTATACGGCGATTCAAAGGTGACCTTGAGCTTCAAAAAAAGTTCTTTGACAGTTTTGTGTTTGGTGAAGCCAGTTGTGTGCTACAACGTTCCAAAATGGAGATAAAAAAAGAGAAAATTCGATACATTCTTCAGTACCACTACGGCCAAGGTGAAAAGGCGGACCCAATACAGTATCGGATGCAACAGCAAAGCGGTGGTTTCAACGATTCCGTTCTGGTAATATGGACGTCGAAGATGAGGCACGCTCTGGTAGGCCAATCGTCGAAAATGTCGATAAAATCATGGAAATCGTCGAGTCGGACCGGCATGTGAGCACTTATTTCATTGCCCAGGAACTGATGATTAGCCAGAAAACCATTTGGAACCATTTGCATAAGGCTGGTCTCAAGAAGAGGCTCGATGTATGGGTGCCGCACGAATTGACGCAAAAGAACCTTTTGGACCGAATTGATGCCTGCGATTCTTTGCTGAAACGTAACGAAATCGATCCATTTTTTAAACGGATGGTGACTGGCGATGAAAAATGGATCACATACGAGAACAATTGCCGAAAAAGATCGCAGTGAGCCGGTCCAAACGATCGCCAAGCCCGGATTAACGGCCAAGAAGGTTTTGCTGTGTGTTTGGTGAGATTGGAAGGGAACCATCCACTATGAGCTGCTTCCATCGGGCCAAACGCTCAATTCGGACCTCTACTGTCGACAACTGACCAGACTGAAGCAGGCGATCGACCAGAAGCGGCCAGAATTGGTTAATAAGAAGGGTGTTGTGTTCCATCACGACAACGCCAGGCCGCACACATCTTTAACGACGCGCCAGAAGCTCCGAGAGCTTGGATGGGCGGTTCTATCGCACCCGCCTTATAGTCCAGACCTGGCACCAAGCGATTATCACCTTTTCAAGCATCTGCAAAATTTTCTTGATGGTACAAAACTGGCCTCAAGAGAGGCTTGTGAAAATGCGCTGGTCAAGTTTTTTACCAATACGAACGAGGACTTCTTCAATCGCGGAATTATGAAATTGCCTTCAAAATGAACAAAAGTTATCGAACAAAACGGCGCATATTTGATCTAAATCGGATAATCCTAACTATGTTAATTTCATCGTCGAAATAGAGCGAAAAAACGCTCAGAACTTTTTACTTCCTCTAATAATAATATATTCATTGTTATCGATATGTTTCAATAAAAACTACCCAACCGTGGCCGAATTTTGTATCAATAGTGTTTAAAATCCTGGCCTCATCATCCTGATACTCTCGTAAGAAAAAATAGACAGAGAAGCCGACCCGTTAACCATTTTCCGTTGCAACAATCGTACACTGGTGTTATAATGATTATGTGTTTGTATACAAATGCGTGGGTGTATGTTTCTGTGTGTACACATTGTATTGAATATCGAACAGAACAGCGTAAAATATATTATGGCGTTGAAGTTTGCATCGTTGGAATGCAACGAAAGTATAAAGTTGAAGTTTACATATCTTTGGAACGAAGGGAAAAGAATGCCATTTTTTTGACCGATCAATTATATGGAAAACTTTAAAAAATACGTTCCTTAGCAACCTCCAACCCAAATGTATCGCAAAAGATTTTGGAAAACAATGAAAATAGAGAAGAACGACAATAAAAAAAATTTCCATTGCATTCCAACGATGCAAACTTTAACAGCATACGAAAGTTATTTTCGATTCTTTTCGTATTTTCATGTTTATTATGATCTATACTTTTTTTTTTCATTACAGATTAAGTTCGTTGATCTCTAATGATAATAAGAATAACCGTTTGGGTCATTTCCTAAATCGGCGAAATAAATGTCAGCAATAGAAGAAAAAATTGACTTTCGTTGCATTCCAACGACGCAAATTTCAACATAATATATTTTCTCAAAATCTTGCAAGTGAAAAATAAATTCAAATATATGGTTCCAGATGAGGTTCAATTCGAGTGAGATGTACATGTAGACCGAAAAAGTACTCTCCCGACTTCTAAACTCTCGAACAATCATCCCCAAAATCGCAATTTCACCAAAACAAATAGTAAATATAGGATGCACAAGTTGAGCTTTGGTGAAAAATGCACAAAACAGGCCTAAAATGTATCTAAATGGTTTCCGAATTTTTAAAACGGCCCGAGTGGACTTTTTGATATTTTGCAACCGCAGAAAGGCAAGGGTTGGTGGAAAAACATTGAAACGAATTAGATGTTTTTTTGACACCGAAAGTGATGTTTTCCACTATGGAAATTTATAATCAACGATGGTGAGGGTAATAGTTGTCTGAGTTGAGCTGGAAAACCCCATATTTATATATATATATACACACGAGTTTGTACTCTTCTACGAACATGTATGCTTGTTTTGTAAGTATATATGTAAGTATATATGTTTTGTAAGTATATATATATGTAAGTAAAATTAGTACACGTCACTCTTATAAAAAAGACAGTGGTGCCCACGCGTAAGTGGCAGTACTAAAGATTGTAAGATATACCGTCGAACGCGAGTGGTCCGATTTATTATCGCGTGATTCCATTTTTCAACCCGACTGTCACATATACTTTGATGTCATATTTAAGCAAATATGCGAATGTGTGCGCGTGTGTGTGTGCGTGCACGCGTAAATATGTGTGACCCTTGGTGTCGCGCCAGTTGCAAATGGCATCCCAGAAAATAAATTGCACCTGTTTACTCAATGCCAACGGCGCGATAACAACTTCACCAATTTTTTTTTTATTATCCTCTCGCGTGTTACGTTTCTCTACGTTTGTCCAAGTTACGCACTCTCTTTCTAGCCCTCCAGTTCTCAGGTGCCTCGAATACGTCCTTGTGTGTATGGCTGTAAGGTGTGATGCAAAATAAATCGATATTTTTTTCTTTGTTCCCATAGCAAAGAATATTAATATTTGATAAGTAAAAATTCCCGCGCAAAGTGTAACCTACAGCTTACTTTCGAAAAATTGGCCTTTTTTAGATACTTCCCTAATTTCTTCTTCAAATCATGGTTTTTGACGTGCTAAATGAAAATAATAGTTAGCAAAAGTGTTGAAAAATATTACTGCGCCGTAGGTCGCAGTAGCAAAAACAAAACAAAAACACAATTTCGTCACGCTGTAGCGACTTCACCTAATCTACAAAATAAATACATTTTTGTGACAAATATTGTGTTTATTGACTTTCGAACACATTTTGTAACTATTATTTTGATTTAAGGAGGTTGGAGCGTTTCCTACAATCCAAGATTTGAAAAAGTATACATATATGTTATTGCCCCGACTATATATGAATCTTTACGAATTTTTTGAAATTTTTTCTACCACAAAAAACCAGAGCTAAAAAATAGTTTAATGTATGTAATTTTACGTGCGATTAGATGGACAAGACATTTATGCTACGAATGAGGTCATTTTTTTTGGCTGTTTAGCACAAAGATAAACTATTTCTAACAACGGATTAACGTAAACTAAACCTTTGTAAACATTCAGAAAAAATAAAAACCCATTTTGCCCATCAATAACCATATATTTGTGAAGTAAAAAAGTTCTGAGCGTTTTCCGCTAGATGTCTTTAGTGAGCCATATCTCACGATGTATACATCGCATCGGGTCATACTATACGGCGATTTAAAGGTGACATTACGCTTTAAAAAAAGTTATTTGACAGTTTTGTTTGGTGAAGCCAGTTGTGTGTTACAGCGTTCCAAAATGGACGTAAAAAAAGAGAAAATTCGATACATTCTTAAGTACCACTACGGCCAAGGTGAAAAGGCGGAGCATGCGGCCAAAAAAATTTGTGCTGTTTATGCACCCAATACAGTATCGAATGCAACAGCAAAGCGGTAGTTCCGACGATTCCGTTCTGGTAATATGGACGTCGAAGATAAGGCACGCTCTGGTAGGTCAATCGTCGAAAATGTCGATAAAATCATGGAAATCGTCGAGTTGGACCGGCATGTGAGCACTTATTCCATTGCCCAGGAACTGAAGATTAGCCAGAAAACCGTTGGGAACCATTTGCATAAGGCTGTTCTCAAGAAGAAGCTCGATGTATGGGTACCACACGAATTGACGCAAAAGAACCTTTTGGACCGAATTGATGCCTGCGATTCTTTGCTGAAACGTAACGAAATCGACACATTTTTTAAGCGGATGGTGACTGGCGATGAAAAATGGGTCACATACGAGAACAACAGACGAATAAGATCGCCGTCCAATCGCGGTGAGCCGGCCCAAACGATCGCCAAGCCCGGATTAACGGCCAAGAAGGTTTTGCTGTGTGTTTGGTGGGATTGGAAGGGAATCATCCACTATGAGCTGGTCCCATCGGGCCAAACACTCAATTCGGACCTCTACTGTCAACAACTGACCAGATTGAAGCAGGCGATCGACCAGAAGCGGCCAGAATTGCCCACTAGGAAGGGTGTTGTGTTTCATCAAGACAACGCCAGGCCGCACACATCTTTAACGACGCGCCAGAAGCATCGAGAGCTTGGATGGGAGGTTCTATAGCACCCGCCGTATAGTCCAGACCTGGCACCAACCGATTATTACCTTTTCAAGCATTTGCAAAATTTTCTTGATGGTACAAAACTGGCCTCAAGAGAGGCTTGTGAAAATGAGCTGGTCAAGTTTTTTACCAATAGGGACGAGAACAAAACGGCGCATATACAATCTAAATCGGATAATCCTAACTATGTTGATTTCATCGTCGAAATAAAGCGAAAAAAACGCTCAGAACTTTTTACTTCATCTAATATATTCAATATTGAACCATCAAGATTTGATAAAAGATTACGAATCTTTTAAATATTTTTAATCGTCGTAATCTAATAAAAGATTACGGCCCTTTCGTAATAATCATCAATAATGTTATACTTTTTCAAGCAGATAGTAACACAACAGTTTTTTTTTTCACGTAATCAAAGTATGAAAATGCATAATTTTCTCCTTTAATTATATACTGGATGAAAACTTAGTATCTACAGAATAAATCTGTACCTTGCATGCATTTTTTTTTTGAGGTTTATTGAAAAACAACTCATGAACCGTCATTTGACTCAACTCGCTCCAAACTCCTTAAGACATAAAAAGGCACAATTTGAAGGGAAAATTAGGAAAATACCTAAAAATGCTTGAGTCACGCTCTAAAATTTGACATATAGGGCTTACTAATTGCGTGATTTTATTACCATGTATTACGTTTGATATGGCTCCGAAAAAAATCGATTTTTGTTTTGCAATACCCGCATACACATCGCATAAAACATACACCTGTAGCAATAAGCCGATACGATGAGGGGAGGTTTAAGAGTCTCTTTGGTTTTCCAATTCCCTTCACCTGGCGTGCTTGGCGCGCCTCTCTCGCAAGCCACCAACACGTGACTCTTTCTCATTCCTTGATTATTATTCTCAAGTTTGTCAATTTTTCCGCAATTTGAGCCGAAAAAAAAGAAAAAATAACGCCGTGCCCGCACGATTTCGTGATCGAATAATTTTTTTTATTATTTTTTAATCCTTTCGTACTCTTTGACTATTCCCAGATAGACAGTCATGATTATCACAGCGTGCATACAATTGATGAAGCAAATTTTACAGCATATTGGCTACATGTTGTGATGCAAAGCCATGAACTCATTTAGTATCATGCATTTACAAAACATTTTGATCTTAATATGTCGTTTACAAATGCATCGTGCGTTTAGAGCACGTCGAACTCATATCGCTGTGCTCAAGTGTCTGCAATTAATATCCGCAAATTTTACGTCATATTGAAGTCATGTGTAGACATTTTGGTGCGTACTCACTATGGTAACATCAATTGCTCTCATGAATTGTACTCTACATGAACGCAATTTCGTTTACGTTGGTGAATACATTTCATGAGCTCATTCAGTACCTTGGATTTGAGATACATCGTGACTTAAATTTGTCGTTTCGAAATGCATCATCCATTGACTACAAGATGAACTCATAAGAGGACAAATTTAAATTCTGCAATGAATATTTGCAGATAGACGTCATATGGTAGTGATCCAATGATTTTTGTTGGTGTATTCACTGGGTTAGCACTGGTAGTAGACATGCCATGCAAGCAATATGACGGCGATATGCATATTTCTCAGTGATACACCCCATGAGCGCAATATTCCGGTAAAATGCATGTTTCTCAGTGATACATTCTATGACGGCGATATGCATGTTTTCAGTGATACATTCGATCAGCACAATATGACGGCAATATGCATATTTCTCCGTGACACATCCCATGAGCGCAATATGACGGCATTATGCGTGTTTCTCAGTGATACATTGTATGAAGGCGATATGCATGTTTCTCAGTGATACATTCGATGAGCGCAATATGACGGCGATATGCATGTTTCTCAGTGATACATTCCATGAGCGCAATATGACGGCGATATGCATGTTTTTCAGTAATACTTCCTATGTGCGCTATACAACGGCGGTAGTAAGTACGATATAGTGAAATAAAATTTCAATAACAATTAATTTCTAAGAATTTGGTGTTTTTTTTTATTCAAATGGATGTATTGTACCTTCTTCAAAAATTGAACATTTTTTCATCATTCCTTTTAATGCATCTGGATGGCTTTCTTACATCACTAAAATATTTAGCAAGGACAACAAGGTATTCATTTTATATGATACATGTAATAATAAATGAAGTTATTCGTTTATTTTTATCATCATCAAAAGCCTTGAAGTCGTAAAACTATAGAAAGAATACGTAAAAACGTGTGTTATTTTTACTGCCTAAATGGGCAAAAAAAATTCAGTAGTCAAAAAGAATTAATTTTCGTTGCATTGCAACAATGCAAACTTCAACGTTTTCCCACTTATTGACATTTTTTTAAATGATAAAAGTAAGGAGCAAAAAATAGGAAATTTACACAAGTGATAGGATGGTTAGGGAGGTAGCGCGCTTAGCTCTAGAATTAGAAGACGTAGGTTCGAAACCGAGGCTAGACAAAAACTTTAGTGAGGCAGAGAACACGTTTTAATCCAATTATCCTATATGCAGCAATATAAGTAAAGCATATGGAAACGAAAAATACTACCAGAATTTTTTTTTATTCATAATTTGTAGACTTATTAATTTTTTCATTTCGGGCACAGATCCGACCGCCTGTACAGCGTCGTAGTACGGGTTACGCCCTCTAGCGTCCATATAAGCACAACAATTGTATCATGTCATGACGCCAATATGAGCTTCATATGAGCACTACAATTTTGTCACGCCGTGACACCCATATGAGCTCCAAATGAGCACAACGTAGTTGCGTCACGCCGTGACGCCCATATGAGCTCCATATGAGCACTAAAATTTCTTCACGTCGTGACGCTCATATGAGCTCCATATGAATACAACATTTACGTCATCCTGTGACACCAATATGAACCCCATATCCACTCCCTTATTGTTGAATATTCGTGATCCGATTTTGATAGTGCTGATGAATTCATTGTATGCATACTCGCGTGAGAGCAACTTTGCTTTAATTGGATGTATTATCATGAATCGTCATGTGATGCAAATATGACCTGAAGGTGAGCACTCATAAGCGACACATAGCTGTGTTAATTTCTATGCATCATAGATAATGCCCATATGATGCCAATATGAGCTAAATGTGTCTATCTGGGTTTTTATTTTTTTACGCAATGCGCTCGTGCTCGAGCCTCCAAGGTCTCGAACGTTTAAGCGTCCAGACATCGCACTTGTTTGAATATCGAGGCGAATAAAGGAACCAAAATGAAAATAATCGAATTCAACAGTTTCGCGTCGATATGTATATGAATAATTTCTTAAGCATTTCCTACGGGATTCGAGTTTGTGTATATTTTTCCAACTTGGTCGCGGGAGCAATTCTCAGTGATACGCGAAAACTTGACAAGTTCAACGAGTTTCGCGTCGAATTACGCATACGCACGCGCGTGGAACGAATTTTTGTTCAGTTTGTTGAGGTAGACATTTTGGACCTTTCCCTACGAAGACTCGCCAAGCTAATCTCCTTTGTTCCGACTCAAGGACATGTGCTAGGTCAACATAACCTCACAAATTTTCAAATAGAGTTTCCTCATAGAGGGTCAAGTTTTTTTTTCGGAAAAAAGAAACTTAAGGTCCTGTAAAATTCACTGACGTAGAGTTTGACCATATTATTTTGATCTAAATATTATTCATCTCTGAGAAATCTCGGTCCGAAAATTTCAGCTATCTCTCTCGCACTCATATGTCACGTGGTACATATTCTATTTCGCCTTAAGGCCTTAAGGCGAAAAATTTCAACATTTTTCATTTTTGTAAATTTTTGATTCCATTAGCCTGAACGGTTAGGAATATTTTAAGCTTTACAGAATTGAAAAATTCCAAAAATTGTTAAAGTTACAGCATTTAGAGCGTAAAATAGATACGGCGCGGCGCGCCCGACCGCCAACTTCAAAGCCATTTTTCCACAATTCACTTTTTTGAACCTTGTGAAAGTTCTAACTCTTGAACGAAGGTTCAGATCGCTTTGAAATTTTTACAACATATTCTTAGTATCATCACCTATCGTGTGAACCACAAAAACAAACATTTCAATGACACAAAAAAATATAAAAAATAAAATACCGACAGAAAATTGAGTAAACAAATTTTAAGTTTCGAATTTTTATTATAATAATTTAAAAAAAATAATATTGTTGGTTCACACTGAAGATACATTCATTATGCAATTATAAATATGTTCATTTTTTTTTTCAGACACCCACCTCGATGCCGAGAACTTTCACCATCAACGCGCGCGCAAAAAAAATACATTGCTTTATTATGTTATATCTCCGCCATTTGTTAATATTTTTGATTTTTTTTTTACATATACTTAACCATGTGCATAAATGATCTGTAAAAAAAATGTTGTCAATATATGCGTCATTTTTTTTAACCGCGTCTAGAAGAGTACCTTCGAAAATCGGCGAAATCGCGTATATAAGGCCTTAAATGCAATGAAAAATAGTTGGTTCCAACTTTCTTTGCAATTCTCCATTATTGTGGTTCGCAGTAGGGATATTCGATCTTCTGGAAAAAATCGATTTCAGGATCCATTCTGAATCGGATGACTGAGAATCGATTCTGCAAAAAATCGAAACGTAAAAGATCGATCTCGTAAAAATCGATTTTTTTACATTATACAGTATAAAAAAAAACACAAAGCTCAAACGTACGCGTATGAACTGAACAGCACATTCTGAAAGAAGAGAGGCGTACATCTTTAACCCTTTGACCCTTCATAACTCAACAGCGTGAAGATTAAAAATAGTTGACTTTATGGTAGGTTCCAACAAATTACAAAAAAAAACACGTATTATTTAATCTTTGGAAAATTTAATCAGGGAGCTAGTTAAAAAGCACTAAAGGGAGTGTGGCAGACATGTTACTTTGTTTCGTAACATTCCCTTATGATGTATGCAATGCTTTGATGCAGTTGTTTTGCTTATTGTAGCCGAAACAAACACAAACATAGTTTTTGTCGCTTTTATATTTTTTTTCGACTTTTACAAACGTAACGCACACTCCAATCGTGCAATCTCGAGACAACTGAACTCCGAACAAATTTTTATCCAATTAACGCCATCTAGTTTGCATTTACTGCACTAAAAAACTTGTGAGGATTTTGTGAGGACTTAAATCGTTTGTTACAGAACTGACACGCGATGATATAAAGGGTTAAGGTCGCAGTCTCTTTCCTGGTGAAAAAAAAATCAATTCGCGCCTCTTTCTTGATGCGATGGAGAAGTAATCGTTCGATTATTATTCATCCAGTAAAGAATCGATACTGGCCTAGAAAAATCGATTCTCAAAAATATCGGACACCAGAAAATCGATACAAAAAATCGATTTTTCTCATCGAGAAAATCGATTCTCCGGAAGATCGATTTTTCTCATCGAGAAAATCGATTCTCCGGAAGATCGATTTTTCTCATCGAGAAAATCGATTCTCCGGAAAATCGATTCAGAATCGAACACCCCTAGTTCGCAGTGTGGTAAATTCTTGTGGGCGGTATCTAGATCTAAGAGTTATCAAAGTTTCAAGCGTAACTCGAAACCAAATTATTACAATGTGAGAGAAAATAATGATTCTCCGTGGCAAAGACGCCAGGCGAGAAATTGTATGGTCAATTCTTCAACGTCGTTTTTCAATATAAGCGTTTCTTGCGAGAATTCGTCGTTGGAACAATTGTATCATAGGGTGGTACATCGACCGGTGAATGGACGAAAGCTGATTTATATTTAAAATAAGTAAAGAATATAAATTGTCGATAAAAACTCGAATCACTATAATTTTAAAAAAAATCAGCAGTATCGTTAAAATAAATTTCGTAGTTTAATATCCTATTTCGACGCCATACGGAATTTGTCTAGTTTGTGGTAGTTGCACACCGCGCAACTTAGTGACGATATGGCTATGCACAGTAGGTGTTCTAAAGGTGAAAATAAAAGGTTTAATGAGTTTTAAGAGTAAGTATTACTCTTATTGATTATTTAAAATACAAGCAATCTTTGTGTGTTGCATTCTAACCTTTTTCTAGTGAATGGACATATGGGCTCTGTTCTGATAATTGTCAAAGCAGAGTAATAAACTTTTTACTCTGCTTTGACAATTAGCTCAGCTGCTGAAAATTACAAAATCAATAACTGTTAAGAATTGACAATGTACATTGCACCAAAAGTTGTCATAAAATCATTGCATTCGTTTGTTTTCAATTTTGACGACGTTGAAGTTTGCATCGTTGGAATGTAACGAATTTTTTTTTTTTTTTCTTTTAATTTCTCAAATTTCCTTTGGCAGATTTGCGCTACAAAAATCGCGCATACATGTTTAGGATTTTTATTTGGCGATCAAAAACAAATTTGGAGAATATGACTTTAGATAATGATAAAAATGAAAAATCGAAAAGAATTTTCGTTGCATTTCAACGATGCAAGTTTCAACCCCATTAATTTTGACAAAACTTTATTTTGTTTCTCTGCCGAAACTTCGGTCGTTTTTTGAGAATGTCACGTTAAGATGAAAAAAAAATCTTTGTACATTTTCTACGAAATTGCAATTACAAATATAATACTTATATGTATAAGAAAATTATGAATTTTTGTGCAACACAGTGATCTCCAAATTTAGCTTTTGAAATAAAAATAAGGAATAAATGGACATCCTTTACAGCGTTTATCTACACTACACGTCCATTTACTGGTAGTTTCGTCTATTCACTGGCGATTTAGTCATTTCGCTACTCATTTATCAATTCCTCCAATATTATTTGTTGCAATTACTTCAAATATTGTTTTATACTATCAGAATAATTTAACAATAAGAATAACAAAACATTTTACAGTCCATGTAAATCCTACACCGTCGTTATGCATCGATTCACTGTTTGATTTGCTCTATCGTTTAAAAAGAAAAACGGATAGTAGTTAAATGAGATGAACTCACTGTTGAAGACAAGTAATTTTCTCGTGGATCCAAGCCTCTTTATCGGCGACTTGATACCGTCGATTTCCTCCTCGTCCATCCTCGTCGAAGTGCCCGTTTTTTCCGGGATGACGTTGCACTCTCACCGAAAAACACTTCAACCCTTCACTGAACTCGGCGCCCGGCACGTTGAAAAAAAGGAAAAAAAAACACTGCGCGCCGCAACACCGCTCTTCGCCTTTCTTGTTTACGTGCACGAGAAGCGCACGTGATTTTGTGTCTTCGCTGTAAGACCGGAAGTGAAGTAAAAAAAAAAAAGAAGCTTTTCCTTCGATACGAGCGCGATTAATTCTCTCGGTTTTGCACAAGCACACGCAAGAAGAAAATAAAATAGAAAATTCCACTTGTCACAGCTCGGATAGAACTTCAAAACGTAGCTAGGATAGCGTTCTCGCCTTCCTTCGCTCCGGGGCGTCTCGATGCCTGCGGATCTCGCGCGCGCGGCAACGCGCCCTCCTAAACCGGTTTACGACGCGAAACACATCGATGAATTCTTTATTTTTCCTTTATCTCCCTCTCCCCTTCTCCCCACCACGCTATATCCCCGTCACTAGTTTCACTATTTCGCGTGCAGGAAAGACTCGCCGGTCGTGAGAGGTAACGGAAGAGGGAGAAAACGTGAGATGCGCGTCGTAAAGAATCAACGATTGTGGGGTTCGGTGAGCGAGGACTGTGAGAGAAAGCACGTTGGAAGACTTTCGAGGGTATGAAAAGGACAACAACAACAAAAAAAGAAAAACTGTGAGGCGAAAAAGAACGCTCGATGCGCGTGAACACACAAAGAACGACCGGGGCACCCCCTCGATTGGTCTGCCAAAATGTTTTTCGCCGCGTACGCGTGCCCGCTCTATCTGTATCCGGTCAACGAAGCGCTACGTTCGCGGAGCGCCGATCATTTTTTCCCCTCTTCAACAACGTTTCGTTTGTAGAGGATGACGACGACGGACGGAAAAAAAAACATCGTACAAACAAGCGCGAGAGGATGCGAATGTACGAGGTAAACAAGTTTAGACGGGAGCGAAGCGATGACGATAAAGTAAAAAATTAAAAAGAAAGAGGAAGAGAGTCTCGGACGAGCGCGTGGGTCAACCTAACCGCGACGTTGGTTGCCGCAGTAGTGCGCGAGCCAAGTCAAAGTCGGCTTTAATCCCGAAGAGGCTATATGGGTTCCGAGGATATTCTTGGAGGCGGCCGTGTGCATTAATTCAAGTTTGGGGAGCACCGCTCGCGCCATAGGCTCGCCGCTCGGAACACCACGCGAGGGCTGCGTCCACGCGTACACACACACGCAACAACGCACGCACGTAACACACAGCCACGTACCGACAGTTGCCTAGCAACTGTTTCTCTCGCCTCGAACGGTTTCTCACTCGCCCTAATGCCGATCCGCGCCATATGGTCTGACACGTTCGCGACAACGAATTTTCAAAATTCTATCCCGATTATATCACAGTGCCATCTGTCGCGGATAGCGAGAATCTCGTTGTCGTAATGATCGAGCGAGAAGTGGGAGGTGGCAGCACCATTGCGCGATAAATTCACCAAGTTGCGCGAAGCGTCAGTCGGTAACATAGAACTTTGCGGCCCCCATAGTTCTTCCACACCGCGATCTTGAGGGCAGGTATCACACACGCTGCGAAATTTCGACGTGGTCACGGTGGTATTGCAGATATCGTAGTTTTTGGTTAAGGCCAAGTGTCACACCGACCGAGCGACCATGAGTGCGAGAGAGATAGCTGATTTGCAGATTCCCAATGATTTCTGAAACGGTTGATTTTTGGGAAAAAAGAAAAGAAACACGTTCCGCTCTGTTGAACGACGAACAACCGCTTTCTCTTCTTTTGCCCGAAATATGATCCGTCTAGGAGAAAACTTGGCAGTAGGATTTTTACCGACTGGACGTGTGACACATTGCCTTAAGCGTCGCTGCAAACTACCGCGAGATGTTGCAGCAACCGTCCACTACTCACCTACAGCAGACCCTGGTGGAACAGCGAATGCGATAAACTGGTTCGCTTAAGGCAATGTGTCACACGTCCAGTCGGTAAAAATCCTACTGCCAAGTTTTCTCCTAGACGGATCATATTTCGGGCAAAAGAAGAGAAAGCGGTTGTTGGTCGTTCAACAGAGCGGAACGTGTTTCTTTTCTTTTTTCCCAAAAATCAACCGTTTCAGAAATCATTGGGAATCTGCAAATCAGCTATCTCTCTCGCACTCATGGCTGCTCGGTCGGTGTGACACTTGACCTTAAGGCGGGCAGCACTACTGAAATTCAAACATACCGGACTTCGGCAGGATAGGAATCGCTTTTAAAACAGCTGAGGACAGAGTAAAATACGGTCTCAAGCATAATAAGGAAAATGAAAAAAAAAATGTAAATCGCTCACCAAACACACAAACCCGACATATGTATGGAAGAAGGTTAATTGTTTTAAAAACCGATTTAATTTGAAGAATAACGATAACGAATACCGCAGAGAAAACGTTCAAAACGTGAAGCTTCTGATAGAAAAACTCTGTCCTATCTGGGTTAGTGCCCCGTCCCTCATTTGAAAACGAAACCCAAGATGTATCGCTGGATGTGCCGTTTATGAGTTCCGAACTGAATCTTGCAATCTCAAATTTGAATCTAAAGTCTAGTCCACGTATAAACGATATTGATTATACTGTTATTTTACTACTGCCAAATGAGGCAAGAAATCTTCTATTAGATCTGTACAACGACATTTTCAGTTCGCAGTTGTTTCCCGAGGAATGGAGATGATATGAAATCTTTTTCATTCCCAAAGGAGATCGAACAAAATACAGACCGATATCACTAACTCCATGTTTGTGTAGTGTTCGAAAAAATGATCAATTGTAGGATTCAGTGATGGTTGCAGTTTCATGACAAGCTCCCTCAATCTCAAGTCGGCTTCAGAAAATCGATATCATGCACGTACAATCTATTCCTCTTATACGCTGAGGCTATTAAAGCCTTTACACAGGACAAAGCCCTCGCTACCGTTTTTTTTAGATATATAATCAGCCTATGATAACGTTCTTGCCGATGTTTTAATTGACAAGCTCAAAGACCTTAGTGTCTCAAGTCAACAGCTAGCGTTTATTTTTAATCTAGTTTCAGCCAGATCTCTCTCCTTCAAGTTTGGGGATATTGATACAACTCATTGGATACACAGAGGACTCCCGCAAGGAAGCGTTCTCAGACCTTTGTTGTAAGCCATATACGTTTTGGACCTTAAAAATATAATTGATCCTGTATGCCGCATTTTCCAGTACGCCAATAGGCGACGGTTGCTGCCAGTTCGTGTGTATTGCGTGCATAATGTGCATGTTCACCACGCGGGATAGCTGCCAGTGGGAAAACTGATGCACTAGATTTAGAGGATTGTCGATAATATTTTGAGCTTTGTCGATACAATGTTGCTACTATTATGTAAAAAGAAAACTCTAAACCCCAATTTCTTTATCATTTTTCGATAAAATCAGTTTAAACAACGCACGAAATGTGTTTTTTTTTTACTCACGAGAGCCTAACCGTTTTGTAATGTGCATGAATTCGGTGCATTAGTTATTAATTCACCATTCATCCCATGGTAACTATAATCTGTAAAGATTTTTCCAAAAATTGCCAAAATATCGACCGTCAAGCTCTTTCTGCAATTTCTGAAATTTAAATCCAATTGACCGTATTATTTGGTCGAAATTAGGGTTCAAAATTTCGAAGTGGCGGAGCGTGTGATAGATGACCTTAAACTAGGCAACGTCTTCTGTTATTTGTGCCCTTTCTTTTGAGAATTCCGTTCCATGTATTCGCCGGATGCGGACTATAGTATATTGCGGTAAGACATCTTTGAGGAAGTTGCTCAGGGTCTTTTTGCGGCAGGCGGCAGGAGAGGAACGCACTTATCGAGTTTGCTCCGATATACGCTGCCAGTACTGACTGGTACTGACCAGTGGTGCCAGTACCTACTGATGCGTTCCGTTATAGGCTTCCAGTCCTCTGTTACAGTGCCCTAGGGACATTAATGACGTTATTGATAGGCTCCATTTTTGTACTGCGAGCGCTGGTCTTCTGGAAGGTAAGGCATTGACAGTACCCAAACAGGTATACTCTCCAGTATACTGTAACGTGTTCCGTTTTTAAGTATCCACCGGTTCCGCTCGAATCAAATTTTCGGTTGCGTAAAATAAACTTTCAGCTAATAAATATGTGGAATGCCTAGAATTGACTGTTTAGAAATGTTATTAATCATTTTTTGTTAATTTACATCGCGAATACGTTATTAACCAAGTTGAAATGTGACAAACGCGTAATTGAGTTGTTGAAAAAAAAAGAATTGCTCGAATTTTTAAATTTAGAATTGATCTTTTGTGATATTAAAACTGAATGTCAAAAGGGTTTTTCTTTGAAATAATTCTAAGATAATTATTAATTGTTTTTATATCACGATAACTCAATTTGTAAATGTAGCGGGAAATGTCACACTATCGGCGCTGGCGCTTGTGACCTCACCGTTCGAACGCATAGGCTATGTATACGGCTTACACGCGAGTGTATACAAAAGTAAAATTTTGTGTCATTTTGCATTAAAAAAATCTCGAGCATTCTGAAAAAGTCGAAATATAGTTTTATTATCATGCAACGATGTGTGAACGTGGATTTGTAAAAGCAAATTCGAGTAATTTACCGACCGTGGATAACTGAACATTTTTAGGTTAGGAGAGGCTTGATAAATTGTGTCAGTTATTGCCGCTACGTATCATAAGCATTTTGAAAAAGACGTGTTAAATGTTTAATAGTTGACTGAGAGAAAACACACAACGATTCGATAATGGTGGAACAATGTAGAAAAATATATTTATTTCATTATAACAATACTTAATACTAAGGTTACGACGACAGTTACGCTACACGAAACCACGAAACACACAGTTCCCGCTTCTTACTCGCACGCACACGATCACGAAGTACCCGCCTACACACAATTGCTCGTACGCACGCCCGGCACCCCGGCACTCACCGCCGTCGCACGCACAGCCGCGGCTGTGCGTGCGACGGCGGTGAGTGGGGCAGAATCCCAAAAAGCTGGCCAAAATTCGGAAAGTGTCCAAAATGATCTCCAATTCTCTTCTCGGGGGTTTTCGGGGTCGCTGAATACGAATCTGTTATCAGAATTACGATTTTCAAAATGGCGGACCCAAAATGGCGGACATAATTCAACCAATTAGTCAAATAATTCAGTAAAAAATACCCAATCATATTTCTTAAGGGTTTTTGGGATCGCTGATTACGAATTTGTTATAGGAATGTTAATTTTCAAAATAGCAGACGCGATATATAGACGATTCCAAAAAAATTTTCAATTTTTAAATATTTTTTAATAGAAAATGTTTCATAATATTTTTAGGTTTAAATGAGTAGAAAATCTCTTGAGCCATGTTTTTATTTTTGAACAATTTCTTGAGTACAAAATTTGCAATAAATCAAATATCTGTTATTTACTTCTAGTAACAAAAATCTTGTATGTCATCTTCAATGTTGGAATCATTCGATTCGGATTCTGATGTTGACCCACTTGTATCCAAATCGGAATCGTTCCTTATCTCTTGTCTGGTGACTTCAGGTTGTTTTAACATTTCTATAGCTTCCTTATGTAAAGATTTCGCCGGTCTCTGGGGCAATTTCCTGATGCTTGAGAGAAATGGATCTGATGATACTAAGAGCCTATAGAAAATGTCTCTCATATTCGATTCTCGAGAGCATTTTCTTGAATGATGTAACCTGTAGTTCTTTATGTCCTTATTGCGTGACTCTTGGGCCTCTTCAGAAAGTTGTCCGATCGGTAAAAGGGCATATTTTACAATTTCTGCTCCGTGCATCAACACTTTGTGCACAGATGTTGGCATGTAATACCATGGATATAAAGCAACGAATAAACGGGCAGTATTTACACAATAGTCTTTGAATTTTTCTTCGTCTATATCATACCCGCTCGAAATTGCCTGCAAAATAACATGAAATCGGTGAATTAAATTTTCATCGACTCCTGTTATTTCAGCAGATATATTAGCATTTTCGAAAAAGCGGCGGGCGGTATTTCCATCGTTTGAGCTGCCATATCCTGGCTTTGGTCGATCAACGATAAGCCCCAGTGTTGTCTTAAATTGAGTCTGTATGTCTTCCTTGCGTACTTTCACAATCTTTTTCAATTCCTCTTCACGAGCTTGCCACTTTTGAGTTGTGAGCTTATACGACAAATGCAAACAGCACTCGAAAAAACGAATCCACGCATGTAATGTAGATATGCCAAATCTTAAATTATCTGTAGTAATGTCCATTTTGATAATTTTGTCGATGTTATTAAAATCTTTAGAGGTGGCTTTGCACAGGAAGCAGCGTTGTGCAGAAGTGGTACCGGTTACAGCGTTACAGACTTTGCCGTCTATCATCGTAAACGACATACAATAGGTTACTGAAATTGATTTTTCATTTTGTTCAGTAGTGTATGGTGCAAGACCCGCAATCTGCTGTTCAATGTCGGTAACTTTTTTCAATGTTGATTGTACATCTTCATGTACAAACTGCAATCGTATTGGTCTGCAGAATCGAGGAGATGAAGGTCTAGGATTTTTCCACACAATAGTTCCTTCATCCGTCTCGTGATTGTTGTAGATTAATTGCAAAGGTACCAGAGACGTATAAAAAATGCTTTCATCAGATTTTCCAGCCTCATCAAATTTTTGCTTATAAACACTTTGACCGCTGCTTCCATCACATCCCCATTTACAGTGAAGTACTAATTTTTGCAGAATTTCAGAATTTAGAGTATCGATGACATCAGCCTGAAGTTGTATAATTCTGTATGTGGTATGATCAAGTAAAGCCTGTAGTTTAATTTGTGCGCACGACTCAGTAATATTCATGTACACAACTGATGGATAACAACGATTTTTTGCTTTTTCTACTTCATGGTATGATGGGTATAATTTGCATTTACGTGCTCTAGCTGCATTTCTTGATAGCGGATAAGAGCGCTTTGATTCTCCTTTCTCGATCATCAAAGAAAGTGCTTCGTCTGGGGTTAAAGGTGTCTCATTTTTTGACCGAACAGCAGCTATATATTTTGAGGCTCTTGTTGGGCTGGTTAATGTGACATCTTTAAGAACTTGAGCAGCATCCACTTGACCAGAAGTCCTTAAACTCATTTGAGCAGCATACGTCAATTCTTCTGTAGATAAAGTAGAACGTATTTCTTCAGTCTTTCGCCTCTTAGATCTATCGCTGGATGAAGCAAAGGATTTCGAAGGTCGTCCAGATGTTCCTTTTTCATCATTCTTCACAATCTTCTCAGATGTTGATGTTGTGCATTCAGTATCGGATAATGTTGAAAAACATACGGTGCCATTCAACCATTCTTCATTATTTTTTAGAAACTTTTCTTGGCCTCTATTTGCTGCTTTCCATCTGGATCGAAAATTTGCAAATAACAGTCCTAATGACTTTTCATCCTCGTCTACTTGTATCACATGTTCTGTTTTCTTGAAAATTGCATCTTTCAAAACTCCAATAACGAATTTCTGTTCGTTTTTTAAACTGTCTTTCACCATGAAAAAAACATCTCTTCTTGATAATTCCATATTTGAAGATTGGGAAGACTCTGTAAAATACCAATATAAACATGTACAAAATTGAATGACATTATTTTGAAATCATTTTATACTTAACAAAACTATATACGGTGTTCTGACTCGAAATGTACAAAAATAATTTATTACTACTAAAAATGATTTTATATTTATAAAGAAAACGAATATTTATGATATAAATGATTAACAAATATATTTACATACATTCTGCACGAAAAAAAACCGAATTTACATGAAATCTGTCTTTACGAGAATCACCTCTGTGTCAGTATACAACAGGTATAATAAAGCCTGAACAGCAGGCGGGCTCCTTTCTTTCATACATGGCTGCTCTAGGAGCCCCTCGTTAGTCCTTGCCGAATCGCCGTCTACACTACGTATACACTATGTACGTATACACTAATACACCTTTACTGCCGAAACCGTTACGCCGTACAAACATGGGGGAAACGCAGTTCTAGCTACTGAGAGTTGCTACTTGCAGGAATATTTTATAAAATGTTGAGATTTTCGTAAAGCGTACATTTAGAATAATAAATTACTGTATTAAAATTTAAATGATCTATGAATATTAATCAATAAATGAACATACTACAAATGGAATTGATAAATAAATATTAATCTATGTTAATAGACAGAAAATATACCAACGCGCTGTAACGTAATAATCAATGGATTACATTCACACGTCCGTTAATGTCGCGCCACGTATTTCTCCCTAAAAATTAGTCTAACTATTCGTTGAGCACTCCTGAGCAGCCAGTTTTTTAGTATATTATATTTAGTACTGTACACTATCAGTTTCTTGTTGAAACAAGGTCGAGACTCGCGAAGACATTTTTAAAACTACTGTAGAAAATCGATTTTCGAAAAAAAATGTATAATTTTTTATGTTTACTTGTTGCAAAATTTAGATATTTCAAACATAAAATAAGCAATAACTGTGCATAATTATATTTTCTGCATACCTTCAGAAAGTTTTTCCATTTTGCAGAATTAAAATTGAGACAGTTTCGTCCGTTTCACAGCACTTCGAAACAGGCAAGAATTTTTCGACGCGTACGCTTGTTTAATGCGTACCGAACGGCGGCTGAATGTCGACTGATGTCGAGGCGACCCTAGAGCAGGTATAAACCTGCCCGGTCCGGAATTTCGTCCTAGGACTATCAGTAAACAAGATCTGAACATATATAGACGAATATATACAACTCAAAAATTTGACTTTTGGCCAGCTTTTTGGGATTCTGCCCCACTGTGATCCGGTCTCCTTGCTCTCTCACGCCTTTTTCCACACACGACCTGTCGCTTCGGTCGCTCATGCCGGAACCGGTTTTCCGTCGCGCTCGCGCTCATGGAGCCTAGATACCAGGAGGTCCAGCGCCAATGCAAAGGCACTGAAAAAAGCGTCCCCAAAAATGGCTCGATGTGATGGCGCTGGGGTGCAGCGGCACCTACATATATAGAAATATATTGGTCAACGGCGTGAAAGTGATCGGATGAGTTTCTAACCTCATGACAGACCGATCGTGACATCAAACGTCGAAATTTCCGCCGATTAATTTCCTCATGACGGCTTGAAAAAAAAACTCAAAAGCGAGAAAAGATGAGTCTTTTGTTTAAGCATATTTAATATTCCGGCTGAAAACTTTATCGCCTGTAGAGTAACTTATTGTATAATTTGTGACAAAAGTAACTTCCTTGTTCACTGAGAGTACGGATAGGAATAAATTCTTTTTTATTGTAGATATTACAAATAATATACCATATTCGATAATTTAAAACTATTGTAAGTATTTTATTCTTGTTGCTGCTATGCGTTTGTTCTGCTGCTATTGTTCTTTATGCGTATCAATCACCGTAGCACTTCGTCGTAAATTTTATTATACTTTGACACTTAAGGCCAAGTGTCTCACCGACCGAGCGGCCATGAGTGCGAGAGAGATAGCTGATTTGTAGATTCCCAATGATTTCTGAAACGGTTGATTTTTGAGAAAAAAGAAAAGAAACACGTTCCGCTCTGTTGAACGACGAACAACGGCTTTCTCTTCTTTTGCCCGAAATATGTTCCGTCTAGGAGAAAACTTGGCAGTAGGATTTTTACCGACTGGACGTGTGACACATGGCCTTAACACGAATGAGGGTTAGGTACATCAGCTGTGATCTGTTAGATCGCACCCATGTTTAGCGTATATCTATATACATAGAGGTGCCGGAGCGCCCCAGCGCCATCACTTCGAGCCATTTTTGGGGACGAGTTGAGAGGCCTCGCTGGACCTCCTGGTATCTAGGCTCCATGCTCGCGCTTGTCGCTCCCAAGGCACCCGCGCGCCACCCTTTTGCCACGTGGCAGTCGCCTGACGTGCCGCCTATGAGGGCACCACCGTCGCAGCGCGCGAACATTTTAAATGTTATCCGCGATCTTTAACAGACGTACTTAAAAAAAAATATTTCAAAACAGTTTATGTTATAACCCGTTTAAACTGACATCACAGTAGTATTCACAACAAAAATAAGTGGACGATGATTTCGGGTTGACACGTCGTGCTGCATCGAATCACAGATTTCGACGTTTTATGTCTTGTGGCACATACAGAAATACCTATTAGGGGCATTTTTCGTCGTATTTATACAAAGAGGAATGGAACAAGGCTTATACCATTTTGTCGTTGCCATCGTTGACAGAATACTCGTATCACACGAATAGTTCGTATACTGGCGTTCGAGCGGTGACGTCACAGAGTGCTCGGGTAACTTTGGATGCTCTCGGCGCGTTTTTGCCGAGCTGAACAGAACAACAGTTTCAAAGTATTATATCATTGTTAATTGTTGAAAAAAAAGAAACTTTCCTTTAAAAACCGCACATGATCTTTACAGTGAAAAAAAAATCATTTAATGACCCAATTAAGTTCTCAGTAGCTGGTAGTACTGAGTTCAGATACTAATGCAGCATCGTAAAATTTCCTTCGCGAATTCAGTTTTTGTGTTCGACGAAAATGCAAAGATGGAAAGGAAAAATCCAAAGTAAAGAACAGCACAATCGTCGGTTAAATCAAGCAGGAAATGGAAAGCAGCGAAAAAAGTAGTTGAGCCGGAAAATGAATGCGCAGTCGAGGGACGACGCATAATTGATTTGAAGGTTATGTTGAAACATATGCACTGCAGCTTCTGTCAAGAGGAATTATGGATAAAAAATATTATACATGAAAAAAAACATAGGTCGGCCTTAATATTTTCTGTACTCTGCCAAATATTCGTTAGGTTTGTTTGGTAATAAACACGTTTTAATTATTGTCTTTTTTGCAAGCATTTTGTGTTGTATAGTAAAATCACTTTGGTCTATAAATTACGTAACGCAATTTGGGGGGAGGTAGGGGGTCCGGCCAGGCGTTACGGTCTTACGTACGTGGGGGGCGGGGGAGGCCAAGGTTTGCGTTACGTCACGATTTCAGAACTGCCAGAATTAGCAAAATTTCTGCATGTTCAAGTTTTTAATTCAAAACTCGCGCGCAATTTTACCGCAGAAAGTTAACAGCTTTCCCCCTTTCCCAAAGCAAAATTCTAAAAAAAAATTTTTGTTGTTTTTTATAATTCTACTAAGTACATATATTTAAAAATATGTTGGCAAAATTTTAAGTCAAAAGTCCGAAAATTGACAAAGTTACAGTGACTTAAGTGAGAACGGGTAGCGTGACTAGTTAGGGCCCTCACAATCAGTCCCTACAGGTGGGGCATCATTCATAACAGATGAAGTGCAGGGTCTTATTATTTTGTGAAATATAATGAAGATGAAGAACCGTCATATCGCCCGTGACTAGATACTTCAGTGTAAGTATCAATATTCTAGAAGAAACATAACTTTATATCAAGAAAAACAGAACGAAAACGTTGAACGCGTTTTTCTTGAAACAACTTCTTTCGGCCTTGTCCCAGCGAATACTCAAAAACTTATCAACTGATTTTCAATTTTTAGACATTTTTGTAATCGCAGTCACTATGGTTGTACGTAGCAGATTTTTAAATTTTAGTAATTACCATGTTTAAAGACTGCTTGAATACAAAAAAAGGGCCTTGAAAAAAAAATGTGTGAACCGTCGCCATGTTGAAAAAAAAACAAACAAAAAACGGCTACGCATAACGATAGCTACATTTGATAGACATCGATCAATTTTTTACTTTTTATTTACAGATAACCATTTATTAAGATATCGATGAGACAATGAAGAGAGCATTTTTTTTCGTCGTCAAATCAAGGCATATATCTCGGTTAGTTTTGAAGATCTCTTTATGAAAATTGGTATAAAACTAGTTGAATATATACTTAATAAAATTACCATAAGCCCGAGACACAAAGGTAGAAGTCACAGAAGGTGTGACCACCACCGAAGCCGATGCCGATTCTGTTTTGTCTCTGATACAATGCGTGAAAGAATGAAACAAAAATCCGTTCATAGGAGACAAGATAAAATTCCCAGAATAATCCCATGTTGTCTTATGAATAGATTTTCGTTTATTCACAATGTAACACCATATTTTAAAGTTTAATAAACAATGAATTTGTTTATTAAAAAATGAATTGTCTTAAGGAACTAAAAAATCTTTCTTTCCTGAATATAAACCCAAAACTTTTTACAAAGCTATCCGTTACGTAATGGAATAGAGGCAGGAGGGGTCCGGCCAGGCGTTACGGTCTTGTTACGGGGGGAGGAGGGGCGAGAATTGGGGACTTTGGCGTTACGTAATTTGTGGACGCCCCCTTTTGTCACCATGCGGAAGAAAAATAACAGTAATGATAAAAAATATTGAAATGCTCTTTATGAAATCGCGGTAAGAAATGTATAACGAGGAAGCAATAGTTTGTGAGTTTCAAATTGTGGCGCCTATTAAAAATGGCCGACTTGACAGCAACGTTGCCACGTGTCGTAGCGCTCCTTAACGTTTTACACAAATCGGCTGAAATTTTCTGTTTTATTTAAAAAATATCTCGATAACGAGGCAGACAAAGCGCTCAATTCTTCACTGAAATTATTCATAAAACTGTCAAGAACTTTTTCCGCCGATGTGTATTCAATTCTTAACATGTTACTCTCGAACCTTAATAGTTTCGAGAGTCGTATCAGATTGTGCTATGTTGTCCGTGTATAAAAGTCTAACTTCAATAATTAATTACTCAACAATCATGTAGACGAATGATTTAAAATTTTGCAGACCGCTGTTTGAACAAAGGTCCTTTGCGGTGACCACTGCAGCTCGGAAACAAATCCGAAATTAAAAATAATCAAACGCATTTAGTTTATGCATGAAATTATCTAGTGCTTGGTCAAAAGATTTAATAAAATATTGATTTTTGATAAAATGGTTGCAGTCCAAAGTGAATGTATCGATTTTCGGTTTAAAAAAACACTCTATTTCCGTTGACGAAAAAAAACTATGCATTGACAAAAAAATCCTTTATCTAAGCACAGCTTCCTGATATGTGAAAGAAGCTTGTTTGGGTTTGTTTGGGTTTGTTGATTGGGAAAATTTGAAGTTGATCGGTGCGTCGATTTTTAAGATATCGGGGTTACCGATTTTGCAAAAGTTATTTTGAGAAAAACGTGTTGAAAGTTTACCGGTTCGCCGAACCTACCAATAAACGCCCATAACTCCCTCAATTTTAAACTGATCGACTTGAAATTATTCGAGAATATTTTTGAAATGTTATATTTTGAAAATATGCTGAAAACCGAAAATTGATATTTTCAAAAATTTCAATTGGGTGTAAACCCTTAGCTTTGGGTATTTTGTAACAAAAATAAAATGTTACTTTTCTGATAAACTAGGGATGAAATTGTTGGTTCGCTAAAAAATCATCTTTCATCGCCATCTTCGAGTTTTTTCTTTATTGCAGTTGGCGAAAATGACTGATAAAATTATTTACAACGCGTTTTTCATCATCTCTCCATTCAATAAGCATATATACATGGCGACTTATGTATTCGTAACTAATAATCGTTTGCTGGAATTTATAATCAATTTCATCACGCACGCAAGCACATTTTCTTTGTCATTTTTGTTCTTTATCATAGTCGACGAAAATCATTTTCCCACTATTATTTACAACGTGTGCCTAATTTTCTTCCCATTCAATGAAAATATATACATGTCGACTACCGACAGTGACGATCCCTCATGTCAAGGACCGACGGGCCGGGCCATACTTGGATGGGAGACCGCTCAGCCGTGCACGCGGCTTTTGCGCCTATTACCGAGCCGTACGCAGTTTTACTGAAGTTTCAATGGTAACGCAAATGAAGTTTAGTGATGATATAGCCGTCGGTATCGGCACAATATTCTAGTGACGGGTGTGGGATGAAGAATGAAAGGCATTGGATCGTAAAAGTCCACAAGGGTATACGAAGGGACATAGGAAAATAATGATAATATATACATATCGACTTATATATTCGTAGGTAATAATCGTTTGCTGAAATTTACAGTCAAGTCTCATCATTTCAAAACACATGCACGCACATTTTTCGTCGTTCTTTTCTTTATCGCAATCAACGAAATCAGTTTCACACAATTTTTTACAATGCGTATCTTCGCACCATCCAATAAAAAGACTTACATACTCGTTTGCTGAAATTCAGTCACGTTTCCTCACTCTCCAGCACATGCGAACTTCCTTTTCGGTTTATAAAATATATTACACTTTCTAGCTATTTAATTAAACTTTTTTTTCTCTGAAATTTTCTACTTGTCTATATTTAGTTTGAGTCAACGTCGTTGCAAAACTTTTTGATATAAAGCCGAAAGTAATTGTATGCACACTATGACCGATTGTAAAACCGCAGCACGATTTACATTATTTTATCGGCTATTCGAGTTTTTTAAATCTTCATTTGACTAATGAAATCGTGAATATGACCAAAAGAGCGTCAGACTCTGAATAAGCGACATATATTATTTTTGCTAGAATTGAGTCGTACGTAATAGCTATTACATTTACTTGAAAGAGAGAAGAAAATAAAAACAAGTACTAAATGTCTATACCACAATATTTAAATGAAAAAAATTGCATTAAAAAATACCGAAATTTATAGCCTTCCAGTTTAACGTGCCTCATCTAATAACCCTAAGGTCTGAACTGAATAAGTGTCGCATTTATTAACAAGGAACAGTTGAAAATCAGTCAGGACTTCTGAATACAGACTGGATGACTCGCAACGTACACCGCTTAAAAGTTGGAATCGACGCCCAAAAAAGGATGCCGGCTTTAAAAAAAAGTCACTGTGTGTCTCAGCGTTGAAAACTTACGGTAAATATCTAGTACAAAAGAACGATATCTAATATAAAAAAAAACAAAACTATACTTGAATTCACTGCAGTTGTCGTGATAGAAAAAAAAACATTCAGACATCTATACCTGCATCGACATAATCCTAAGCTTTCTCGTCATTGTCATTCGTCGTATACGCAACATATCTGCAAATAGATATATGTTTCCTTCGATTATCTATTATTTCCTGTTGAAACATTTCGGTGGGAACTCTCAAGTAGAAATATTCCAAGTGAATCGTTTGCTGGAATCAGTAGTCAAATTTCGCACTTCCCAACGCAAACTTATTTTTATCGTTTATGAAACATATTATAATTTCTACAAAAAAAAATTCTTGCTAAAACGATTCAACCTATGAACATTGCACAAAATTCAAGTACAGCGTTTAACATTTTTTACAGATATACTATTTTGTACTATATATTTTATGTTAGTTTTTAATTGATAGACATTACGATTATCCTTTTTTTATATCCCCTCTTGATTTTTTCGCATCGATGGGTATTCTGAAGCAGTGTATCGCAGGAAAACCCGAGCGATTTTTTTTCGTTTGTACTAAATGCAACACTTGTTCACTTTGAAATTTCAGTTTCTGAGATAATTCGTGTTTAACCGGGAGGCTATCAATTCCTATATTTTTGCAATGCAATTTTTTAAATTTTAATCTTGTACCAGAAAAATGTAGTACAAATATTTGTTTTCGTTTCTTTGTTTAAATATAAATAATTGCCATCCCGGTTAATTTTATTCTAGTGCTTAATAATCATGTATATCGTTTATTTAGAGCCTATGGGTTTTTGTTTACATTTATAATTCCGTTAATCAAATTGAAAGACAGAAAAAACAACAAAATTACGCGTTGGCAGTGGTGAGGTTTCAATCATAGCGTACGTACAATCACTTTCATCTTCAGATAGATAGACTCTCAACAAAACTGGTAGGAACTGTTAGACGAGTAGAGAATTTGTGACAAAAGGTGAGGGAAATAATAGGAGTACTAAAAATGGTAATTTATTTTATAATCCGGAGAAAATGTATATAGTTTAAATGCGCTAGGAAGTGAGGGAGCTTGACTGTAAATCCCAGCGAACAATTATTATTTACGAATATATAAAGCTATACAATTTTCATTAAATATCAAGAAGATGAGAAGCGCGTTGTCAATAATGGTGTCAAATTGGTTATTGTTGACTGATAAAAAAATGTAAAAAGTGGTTTTTGAAGCGCTGGAAAAGTAATTTTACTGTAAATTCAAGCAAACGATTTCGATCGATCATTCCTACGTATTATTTCATACTGAATTTGTCGCAAGAAATAACAGGTAAAAATAATCGGAAAAAATGTATGTATTTAAAGTTCGTGTATAAAACAAGACACAATGACGAGAACCCGTAGGAATATCTCGACGCAAGTAAATCTGACTAATAGTTTTTTATCCGCGTCCATTGCAGCGTATTCAAATATAAAATATATATAAAAAAAAACCGACGATGATTATTATCAGCTTCGTCACGTCTGAGTATACGTATTTTATAATTTTTCTTCTCCACGTATATTCGTACCCGAACTAGCGAAGAGAAAAGTCTACGGAAGCTTCCATTGTTTGTTCAATGTTAATAATCGGGAGGCGACATTGGGATCCAATTAATCGAGAAGCAGCGAAAAAACTCAGCAAAGAGCAAGACTGAATGACCCTAAAGTATGCTTAGAGGCCTTATGTCCTTTTTGCAATGTTTAGGTCTATATATATATATGTCCAACTTACAGCACAAAGAGTACGCGCAGACTTCGATGCTTTCAATTTTTTTTTCTAAACCGAAACACCACATGATTCCACTAATAAATAAATACATTAAAAGTTTTTTTAACTTTTCTCAGAAACGGCTGAACCAAATCACTCGAAATCTCCACAGACAAATAGCTAAAGGAAGGAACTATATCTCCTCGGAATTCGTGATTTAGAAACGGGTTAGAGAATGTTCTTTCGTTTGTGTTAATTGCAAATCAAAGAGGAGTAGCTCCTAGCCACGCTACACATGAATGGCGACACTGGTATTATTGCTTTCCGTGTATAATTATCTGGAAACAGTTCCGAAAGAATTCGTGGAAATAATTGATTAAAATCGTGAGAAAATGCGCGTGTGTTGCTGACTCGCACAGAGTATGCATTATATACCTATACGGCGCAGGGATCATGTAGGATCATGCTGCAGGCAGTGGCGTTGACTGGCTGAAATCTGGATAGTACTGCAAGAGACGGCGACGTCAAAATTTCTCAGCCTTTGTCATTTAGTATGCGTTATTTGACTCCAAGGCGGTGCCGCGCCTCTTGATGTACATATATATATCTATATATTATTCTATCGAAGTGTCTATATTTATTAAATGTCGAGGTATAAAAAAAAGTCCTCCAAGAATACTTTAAGATAATTCAGTCTTGCTCTTTGCTAGGTTTTTCCATTTTTCGTCCATCAACCGAGCACCAATTTCGCGCTGATATTGGCCAAACAATGAAAGCTGCCAAAGTCCTTGTTCTCCGACAGTCGGTGTATGCGTATAGAAATGTGTAGAAAAAAAAATGAAAGAAAAAGAAACATTTGCAGCGTTATATTACAGATAAAAAATAGAGCATTCACTCTTTTTTAGCTACGTTTGCGAGTGCGAGCATCGCTGGTGATTTGAGCTCAGGACGGAGACTGATCTTCATATGTTTGGCGTGGGTATACTTCCTCACCACCGCCTGATATTTGCTCTTCTCCGCATTAACGACCGCTGCCGCGATATCATGAACCACAGGCATCAGCTCGTCTCTCTTGTAAGTGCTATAATGGACAAGTGTATTCGGCCAGATCACTTGCCCATCGGCTTTATCCTCGTGCCCAATGACGCTATTTTTTTTTTTGACGAAGAAAATCTGTTAGAGCCGTTTTACTCCGTCTTGCGATATTTTTAGATCAAAAGGATATAAATAATGCTTACAAGAAGGAGAGATACATTGCCGCTGCGGCTATGAGACTCGGCGGTTGATGAGAAAGTTCGTAGTGCACCAAGCACTGCTCCAGGAAATATTTTGCCATCGTGTGATGAACGGGAAGTGCCTTTTGAAAGATTGAGAATTCAGACGAAAGTAATTTAAAAAATCAACGTTGTTGGGTAACACGAGAGAAATATGATCGATGCGGTGAAGAAAACTTCTCACCCGTCCCGCCTTGCTGTATCTTCGGAGAAAGTGCAGTGGCAATGGGCGTCCCAACGAGTAGTCAAGAGTCTTCATGATTACCATCTCCATTTGCAATATTTCCGTTTTCGTGTAAGCATTGTCAGTGATGTAGACAAAGTCAGCTGTGTCGGGAGAATACATTTCCTCGTATTTGCACGCTATGAACATGGCCACGACCCCGACGAGCTGCAGCCTTTTTCGCGTTATCGTCCTGTGCGCCTGTGACATTCAAAATTGCCCCTTTTTTCGAGAATCGTTCCGAGGTCGATCCAAAATAATAATTCGAACGAGAAAAAAAGACAGAATTCTCGATTTTTTCATGACACATACCTATAAAACCATTCTTCCTACTTTCATTTGTTTCCATGTAAGTACATGGATGTAAAATCAAGACGATGTGACATATGCTTACACCAGTAAAGACACCCACGAACATTTGCGTAAAATTTTTCTTAAAAATGGCTCAACCGAATGACACGAAATTTTCACAGTGGACATGGAATTCCAGAGGAAGGAGCATTGATGTCGAAATTTGTGATTTTGAAAATCATGAAAAACCGGAGTATTGCAGCAAAAAATGCCAGTATCGAAATTTCCCAAGTGCGCATCATTTCACCCTGATAAATATTAGTACTCACTTCCAAAAAACGATCGATTATGGCGACGGTCAAGTATAAAGTTTCTTGCAACAATCGAAACTGTTGATGAACCTCCACTAGCCAATCGATAAGAACGCTTCTCATTTTGGGAGTAACTTCTTGACCGCTCAAAAATCCTCTGGATATCGGATATTGCTTTTCGAGCTGCCTCAAATAATTGTATATGTCGTTGCTGTAAATGGATACTAAAACTGGATTATCCCTGTCGATCTCATCTATGTCCTCTATCGGTAGAAGATCCGACGAGAATGCTTCAGGCTCTTTCGTCTTTTCTTCCTTGGAGGACTCTATTTTGACGGGCTGTTCCTTCTTCAATATCGGTTTGGGCGCTCGCGTAGGAGGTTTTTCCTCGGCTTTGTTGACATCAGCAACAATGCTTGGCTTCACAATCGGTTTGTTCAACACTTTAGCCTTGTCGATTGGTTCATTGCCTCGCGTCACATTTACTTTGTTGCCTATTTCACCCAGCGGCCCTTGCCTCGTCCGTTGCGTTATTACTCCGTTTGTCACAGGCTTGACAATCCTTGTATTCTCTTGATTCACATTGATCTGCAATCGATTTACTTATATCCTTCTCTTCTTCCCAATATCTCGAGTATTGAGTGTCCGAAGACAACGCGTATAAAAATATGTATACAATTATTTATAAATTTTCAGTTAGAATTAAGGGAATGTAAAATTTGGGATAAATATCGGGGAAAAAATGAAAACGCGTTTTTCGAAGCGTCGATTTTATTCAACGTCTTCTGACGCCGCGGATTAAAGCGCTTCAATGCGAGATATATAGGAAATTTTGACGAATCGTTTACATTTATTTATCGTTAAACAATAATTCACGTAAAAATAAAAATCGTAGAATGATTTATTGAAAGCCGTGAAATTTCGCTGAGCTGGCCTTTTAAAAAAAGCCAGGAGGGGCATTTAAACGCTGGGGGGTGAGTGACGGTTACACCGTGATCTTCGCGACGGTCAGAGTAAATCTTTTCTCATGTTATTTTTTCCCATTCGATACTTACCGTAAGCGCTGTCCGCTTTCTCATCGCCATCGTCGAATCGTCTTTTCTCTCGCGGTACAGAAATTATTCGCGGTATCAAAATCTGAACAGTAGACGCGGTCCTTTTTTTCGGTGTATCTGCCAACGAGCGATCAACACACACCGTATACACAACCGCGCGCTGTAACGACTCCGTCGATTTGAATCTGAGGCATCCAAGCCTCATCCGAACCACGAACGGAAATGATACAGATGGCGGTGGGAAAAGGCGGACGGAAACCGCTCGCTCGAATGGCATTTGTCACCGAGCAAACATACATCACGATTGGTCGATGTAAGCGGCGCGCGTGATTCAAAAGCTCCGAACAAAGTTCCGTTACCTCTTCTGTTCCGTTATAATCGGTTATACAAGTGGAAGGTGTCAGCTGATATGATTCCAAAGCTTAACGGAAAAGCGAAACGTTTTGAGGTAAGTTTGTTGTTCGGCGTAATGCAGAATTTTTTTTTTTTTTTAAGTTCCGAGCTAAGAATGATGCGTCTGCGCCAGAGGACGGTGGCCCTCTGTCGGCGGTTGCGAAAAACACCATGAAATCGTATAATAATGTCCGCGGTGAACTGTCAAAAATCGTAATTTCCAAGATTACGGATGTTTCCGCACTTTGACGATAATTAATGCGCAATGTCCATTAATCTCGATATAAGATTGAAACGAGCGAGTAAAATTTATCATGAAGGCGTGAGTACGCAGTGGCATTTTTCCTTCTGAATATATCATGCAGCTACATAGGTTAGGTTATGATTTGTAGGAAATTGTTTCGGGTTTGCTGCTGTTGCAAACGAATTCGGACGTCAAGCACGATGGTATTTTTCTCACGATGGAAGGTTCCGTGAACCTTCAGTTGAGCTCCAAAAACGTCGGAATATTCGAAGCTTTCTACAATTCCGTAAAGGTTGGCGAGAATCGACAATTTATCATTAAGGCCAAGTGTCACACCGACCGAGTGGCCATGAGTGCGAGAGAGATAGCTGATTTGCAGATTCCCAATGATTTCTGAAACCGTTGATTTTTGGGAAAAAAGAAAAGAAACACGTTCCGCTCTGTTGAACGACCAACAACCGCTTTCTCTTTTGCCCGAAATATGATCCGTCTAGAAGAAAACTTGGCAGTAGGATTTTTACCGACTGGATGTGTGACACATGGCCTTAATGTAATACGTAGATATGTAATGCACAGGGTAAACTGACCAGTGAATGGTCAAATGACAATACTATAGGATTCAGATGGATAATAAAATGAAAATATAACAAATGTTTTAATTGCTATAGCTAGCAGAAGATATTCTGATAGCCGAAAAATATATTCAACATAATTGCAACAGATAATATTGGAGGAATTGATAAATAAGTAGTGAAATGACTAAAAAGCCAATAAATAGACGAAACTACCAGTAAATAGATGTGCAGTCAAAATGAATACTTTGAAGAATATGGATTTATTATTTATTTTGATTAAATTCTAGATTTGGAAATCACTGCGTTGCACAAAAATGATAATGTTTTATATATAAGTATGATATTTGTTATCGCGGTTTCGTAGAGAATATACAAAGCTTTTTTTTCATCTTAACATGACATTCTTAAAAAACTACCAAAGTTTGTTTCAACAGAGAAACAGAAGATTAAATTTTGTCAAAATGAATGGGATTGAAGTTTGCATAGTTGGAATGCAACACATTCTTTTAGATCTTTTACTTTATTTATTAACTAAAGTCATATTCTGCTAATTTGTTGTAGATCGCTAAATAAGAATCCTAAAAATGCTTGCGTGATTTTCGCAGTGCAAATCTACCAAAGGAAATTTGGGAAATTTGGGAAATTAAAAGAACAAAAAAAATTCATTGCATTCCAACGATGCAAACTATCACGACATCAAAATAAACAAAACGAATGCAATCAATTTATGACAACCTTTGATGCAATTTACATTATCTATTCTTAATAGTAATCAATTTTGCAATTTATAGCAGGCGGGCTGCTATTCACTCTGTTTTGAGAATTATCTGAACAGAGCCCATACATCCATTCATTGGAAAGAGGTCAGAATAAACATGTCTAATTCTGACCTATAATTACGAATGATTTAAAAAATGCTGCAAAAAATCTAAGATTGATTTTATCTTGAATGATGAATGTAATACTCTCAAAACTCATAAAAAATGTTATTTGTGCCTTCAGGACACCTACCGTGCACAACTGTAGCACAACTAAGTTGCACGGTGTACAAGTACCATAATTTAGAAACATTCTGTATAGCATCGAAATTCGATATTGAACTAAGCAATTGGTTTTAATGATGCCTATGATTTTTTCCTAAAATATAGTGATTTGAGTTTTTATCGTCAATTCATATTCTTTACTTATTTGAAATAAAAATCAGCTTTTGTCCATCTGTTGGTCGGTATACCCTACAATCAATGTCTGTTGCAGCCTATCCAATTGGTGCAATATACCCTGGATGTTGCCCCACCTGGCAAAATTCCTTCTGGAAAAACTGAAATCCCGTTCGAACTGCCATTGAAGCCAAGGGGAAGCAAATCCCTTTACGAAACTTATCACGGAGTGTTCGTCAACACTCAATACACGATCAGATGCGACGTAAAGCGAAATTTTCTCGCTAAAGACGCGAGCAAATCTCTCGAGTTCATAGTGGAGGATTTGAACAGCGACGAGCCAAAGAAACGCCCCAAACCCGTGTGCTTTAAAATAATGCCTGAATCATTGCAAAATGTACGGGAGAGATCGGCCGTACCGAGATTTTGCATATCCGGTAAGATCGATACGCTCGAGTGCAAACTGTCAGAACCACTGACTGGCGAGGTATGTTGAGACGAGTTTAATCGACTTTTCAAAATAAACAATTCCCTGACAAATGCCGCTGGATGTTTCTGCATACATGTGACATTTAGGTCGTTATTGAAAGCTGCGAGGCGACTATTAAGTCCATCGAGTTACAGCTGGTAAGGGTGGAAACGTGCGGTTGTGCCGAAGGCTATTCCAGAGATGGTAAGTTCTGAGTATTAACTCGAACGTGCTCCTTTCGTACGTAATCGATTATCGTTGAACGAACGTTATTTCTTCCCTTCAGCCACGGAAATACAGAATATACAGATAGGCGAGGGAAATGTATGCCCGGGTTTCGCCATACCAATTTACATGATATTTCCCAGATTGTTCACATGCCCGACGCTCAGTACTAGTAACTTCAAAGTCGGTAAGAAACTGATTTTTGCCCGTACCAAACGACAATTCCGAGGAATTATCTTTTGTTTGCGCTAATAGTGTATACCTTCGCTGTTTGATACAAACTTTCGTTCTTTGCAGAATTTGAAGTGAATCTCATTGTTCTGTTCGAGGACGATTATCTGGTAACGGAAAACTTTCCTATCGTACTGAGTCGACACTGACACAGCCACGGTTGAGACAATAACGCAATTAACACTATATATATATATATGTGTATGTATAAAATTACGTACGCGAACGTGTCAAATGAAAGTAAATAGTATAAAATCAAATGGGAAACGAAGACATTATGGACAAGGATAAGGTGCAGAAATATAGGGTAAAAGGAATATAGAGACAATAGCTGCCGAATATGCGGGGGAGAGGAGGAGAGTTCGGAACGAATTTTGGTGGTTGTGAAGCAGTGGAGGCAGAAATAAGAGCCGAAGTAGAACAACTAGAAAAAGTGCTCGTATAGGGGGGGGGGGGGGTAAGGCAAAAATAGAGGAACTGGTTAGAAATAATCCAGTTAAAGAGCTTTGACATATGTAAAAGAATTCAAGCCATTGATAAAGCAGGTAGCGCAAAGAGAAAGAAATTTCTATGTATAAAATGTCGCGAAGACGAAGGCACGTGTACATAAAGTGTAAGAACAAATCTGAAGGGGAAAAGTATGTGAGGAGAGACTATGTGTAAACACTCTTAAAGGGTATACCTTGGAAAATAAAACTACTACTACTACTAGTATAAAATCTAAAAAAAATACCTCGGTCGATAGTATAATTCCAAAAGATCTATACCGTAGAATATCCTGGAATTTTACCATCTTACCATTTTGGATATTTGGTAGATTTACAGATTGTAGAGCCCCGACGTACTCGCAACAAAGGACTCGATATATGCAGATTCTCATTGAAATCCACTTTTTATGCTTATCAGTCTGTAGAGTTTTTCGAGGTTCTTATTTCGAATGAAATCGACCACGGCTTTTACCAAAGCTTTAGTCGGTTTCTTTTACGGGTGGGCTTTGGCAGTCTCAACTACCGTTCACGATAGTTGAGACTGCCAAAACCCACGCGTCACAATGGTTGATACATTTCAATTAAAAACGAAGATTATCCATTGATAATACGGCAATTATTTGACTGACTAGGATCTCAACTGTCGACGAGAACATATTCTATTTCGTTGTAATGCACAAAGTAATATTTTGGAATTTGTCCTGCCATTGAGACCTCGCCGATACTTCTTGCATAGCTTTCTGGAATAATATGATTGTTGGTTAACGAGTTTGTGGGAAGGTATGATTTGTTCACACGTGAAGAGCGCGAGGAAGGCATCTGCAATCCAATGAAAACGAAAATCTCGATTAGTCGTCTCTTCGTGAGTTTTGCACAATTGATGTTGCCAGGTTGTTCTTTATTATTCAGTCACTTTTTTATTCAGTAGAGGCTTTCAATTCAAAATCTTTTATACTTATATATTCAAAATCGTAGGATTTTAACATGTAAAAACCATAAAAGATAAAAATTCGGAAATAAAGAATATCTTTTGGAAATATTCTAGATTGAATATTATAACTTTCAACGGCAGTAGAGAATGATTATTTGGATTGATGACTGCTGAGCTGCACACTGCCTTTTCTTATACGTCGGAACGAAGTCAAAGTAATTGGGAGATTACTTTGACTTCGTTGGCCAATATATCTTCTGTATATATATAAAACAGTTCCGTGACTGGCGGCCTGGTTCCACACAACCGAGTTAACCGAGGTTTAAGGCCGAATGGACCAATCAGAACCACGTTTGGCGCATTAAACTCGGGTTAAGTCGGTCAAGCGAGAGTTGTGGAACCGGGCCTTAGAAGGTGTCGAGGTGCACTAAGAAAGGATCTTTCGAAAATCAACTTCTAAGGGGGTGTAAAAGTTTGTATGGGAAATTGTATTCCTTGCGTGTATCAATTTGAAATTTGGTATAAATATTGTTGAAAACAAATAACAAACCGCATATTTTAGGATCTTTTAAACTGACCCCTAATTAGAGGTGCAACGGGGTGTTGAAGTTTGAATGGGAAATCGAATTCCCTGCTTTTATCTCGATGAAATTTGGAAGACATGTTCTTTAAATGACGTAGAGGTGCACTAAAAAAGGATTAACTTCTTGCATGGTCAATTATGTGTGGGCTGTTCGAGGATATCGTGTAGGGGTTGTGTACTACCTCCACTAATGTTACTCGCAAGAAACAAGACCAATAAATACGACTTTATTGTCGTTCCGTAACATCCAATAATAATACGAAGCTCGCTAGTTCGTGGCTGACAACCGAATCAATAATATTTGTGAAAGCTTCGTCCCTAACAACAACGTTGCTAATCGTAAGTAGCAAAACGAAAGAATGATTGCAGACTCCTTTATTCAAACAGCCCGCTAGTTGCCTAGGGCACGGTCTTAAGGCCCCTCTACACTACTCGCGAAGTTAATCGAAGTTGGGCGAGGACGAGAGTGTAGAGAGGCACTTCGTGCTTCTTCGCCTCGCTTTGCTTCGCTTCGGGCGACTTCCGATCGGTGTCGGTATTTTGGGCCGAGTCAAAGGACCGAAGTCGCGCCCGACTCGCCCAACTTCGATTAACTTCGCGAGTAGTGTAGAGGGGCCTTTACAGGTCTCTGGAAACTCGATGAAATTTCGGTAGTGGGGGTGACTCGACTATTGAAGTCGAAATCGTGGTGTCGCTAGTATCGATGCGTGTTGTTTCGATAGTGAACACATAAACTGTGTATTGTATGATTCCATGTACATGGTTACTGACATGAGTCAGTCAGTCGAGTCCTGTCAAAAATATAATCAAAATATAATCAATCGTTTTCATGCGCGTAGATTAAGTTAACGCTCGAAGACGTGTTAACAGGTTATACATTTACTTTTCCATGCGAAGAACATGCCTCGAATATTTTGTCATGCGCAATCGTTTACTTTATTAGGTTGCGCATGAGGCAAAACGCCCTTCAAGAAAACATGAAATTGAAAAAAAAAAATTGTTGAAAAAAAATGTCTAAATTGACAAACGAATAAAGTTTTGGTTCTCCCGCTATTTTGTACATTGTTTTAGATTTTTGTTACAGCACAACAGCAATTAATCGGTTGAATTTTAAGGGATAAATAATTATTATAAGATTGGTCCACTCGAAATTATGTTTGCGTTCGAAATATAAGGTGCTATTTCCATATTGATGGTCAACAAAAATAACAGTCAATGGACACGTATACATAGAAAAACTTGCAAGCAGTAACTCCAATAATTCGTGCCACTTACAATTTATTAAAATGCGCGTCCCTTTTCTGCACCCATTTATACATTGAAGAATGCTTTTTATAATATACATAAGAGAATTAAATTGATTCATCGTCAAGAGACTCATTTGGATTTCAATGGTAGGATCGATGGAAAATTTTCCAATTGATTACTGGATAGGTTTTTTTAGATTTATATTCATCACGTTATGAGTTTGTTTTTCTATCTGCATCGAAATATCGTTAGTTTTCCAATAGCTTGTAGAAAAATGTGATTCTTAGGTTAGGCTCTAACGCGAATGCGTGAGTATTGTTGTCTCTGTCGCACACCTCTAGCGTCGACCCCTCGATTGCAACGCCTCTAGCGTCGAGCTTCGGCAAAGGAACCATGTGAACTAACGGAGTTTCCAGACCTGTATGTAAAGGCCCCTCTACACTACTCCGAAGTTCCTCGCCGAAGTACTCGCCGAAGCTAGCCGAATACGAAGAGCGTCACCACACTACTCGCTCAACTTCGCGAGAACTCGTGCCCGCGACTTCGGTCCTTTGACTCGGCACAAAATACCGACACCGATCGGAAGTCGCCCGAAGCGAAGCAAAGCGAGGCGAAGAAGCACGAAGTGCCTCTCTACACTCTCGTGCTCGCCCACCTTCGATTAACTTCGCGAGTAGCGTAGAGGGGCCTTAAGGCTGGTTCTACAATAAGTCGCTTATCGGTGTCGGATGTCGGACGCATGCGCTTCTGCGATGTTTACGCCAACTTTAGACCAACCGATATCGCAGAAGCGCATGCGCCCGACATCCGACACCGACAACCGACTTATTGTAGAACCAGCCTAAGACCATGGAGCCTAGATACCAGGAGGTCCAGCGCCAACGCAAAGGCACTGAAAAAAACGTCCCCAAAAATGGCTCGAAGTGACGGCGCTGGGGTGCAGCTGCACCTACATATATAGTAATATATTGGTCAACGAGGTGAAAGTGATCGAATGAGTTTCTAACCTCACGACAGACCAATAGTGACATCAAACGTCGAAATTTCCGCCGATTAATTTCCTCATGACGGCTTGAAAAAAAAAACTCAAAAGCGAGAAAAGGTGAGTCTTTTGTTTAAGCATATTTAATATTCCGGCAGAAAACTTTATCACCTGTAGAGTAACTTATTGTATAATTTGTGACAAAAGTAACTTCCTTGTTCACTGAGAGTACGGATAGGAATAAATTCTTTTTTATTGTAGATATTAGAAATAATATACCATATTCGATCATTTAAAACTATTGTAAGTATTTTATTCTTGTTGCTGCTGCATATTAAACTTAATTTCATTAAATAACTATTACTGGATTTCGAAAGCCTCATGTTTTTTTTTATTAAAATCACCAATATTTGTTTTCATGCCCTTGCACGTTTTGAGGATTCACTCTTGCGGTTAGGTATATTCCTTGTTGATATCTGGTTTCCATAGTAATTTTGGGGCTGCGGGTCTGGGACTCACAGGGCGGCTGCTCATACACTGCAAAGGATCTTTGTACACTGGTGCGTTCTGATCTGAAACACAGAAAATTATTCTTTCGGTTCAATAATGCAAGGATTTAGGTAGCAAAGAATAATACCCTAAATTTTGTGATCTGGAAGCGTTAGCTAAAAGAAGGCCCGCGCTTCCCAAAATTATGTATTTGCTCCTGAGCTTTTTATGCCCATTAAAGCCTGGTTGGTCGTGCGTATCACAAAGACAATACCCTATCGTCAAAGACAATCCGCAGGGTAGCTTCCACCGCTGTGTTCTCGGAGGGCTGAACGTCTTCAGGTAACTTTGTTGCAATTGTCGAAGCAGCACTGTGTCGATTCTCTCTTTCTCGGAAACCTGCACTTTGGTTGGCGTCTAGCACTGGGGTGATAGCGGAGCCACGTTGGATTGTACCGTTCTTTTTGGCAGTGGGATTTTTATCGACCGGACGTGTGACGCATATCCTTAAAAATTGACGCAACTCGTAGAAGGAGATAAAGGAATTTTATCCGATTCACTTTAAGTTTTTCAGTTTATTCTAAACTATGATATGCAACAACTGTGAATGATTATGAAGAACATTTTGTCTTTACCTTCGATTCCACAATGTTGTCAACAACAGATTTGGTTTTTTTGGGCTGTTTGCTTCTACTACGTGATCTCGTGTTCCTGTTCTTGACGGTGTCCTGTCCTCTTGGCTTCCTTGAGTTGTGATCGGCTGGGACCGGGGCTGTTTTGCGCCCACCAATCGTGTCCGAATGTTCCGTGGCTCCTCTGCAGACTCATGTTTGGTCAAATATACGTTTTGAACTACGAAAAATTACGCACGAGAACAAAGAACTATATTTTTCATTTAAAAGAACTATGCTGCATCTGTTCTTTATGCGTATCAATCACCGTAGCACTTCGTCGTAAATTTTATTATACTTTGACACTTAACACGAATGAGGGTTAGGTACGTCAGCTGTGATCTGTTTAGACCGCACCCATGTTTAGCGTATATCTATATACATATAGGTGCCGGAGCACCCCAGCGCCATCACTTCGAGCCCTTTTTGGGGACGAGTTGAGAGGCCTCGCCGGACCTCCTGGTATCTAGGCTTCATGCTTAAGACCGTGGTCTAGGGAGCTAGGACGCTACATCATTGGCGGCGATGCTCTCGTGCACGGTCTTACATACAGGTCTGGAAACTCTGCCAGAATTCGCATGGTGGGGGTAGGCCGCTTACGGACGAAAATTTTCGTTGAGAGTTGACACTACGTGGCGCCTCAATCTTGCCCCCAGATGAACATAACCACCAAAAATAATTTTGTAAACAAAAGCGACTCATTAGTGGATTTCTTGTGCTATTGACTTATCGGAAGTGAAAAAATGCCGAGAATCTGTGTTGTGCCGGGGTGCAAAACTGGAAGCAGAATTGTATTATCGAAGCACTCGTTATTTCGCGTGCCAAAAGATACAGTGCGGTGGAAACAGTGGGAAAACGCGATCCCGGGTATTATAAAATTAAGTTCGTTGGATGTCATTTGTGACAAGCATTTCAAGGCTGAAGACATTTCTCATGAATGGTGGTATAAATGATTTCATCGTTTTGTTATTCACCCATAGTTCAAAACCTTTACCAACGACCAAAAAACCGATAAAAAAATAAAAACATTTATTTAAAAATTAATTCGAATTTTTATTTGCGAGAAAGAAAATGATGACATACAAAAATGATACAATGTGTATAAATAATTAATACAACACCAGAAACCTATGCAAAAAAAAGCTCACTCTTCGGGGATCGAACTCGGCTCCTTCAAAACGGTAGCTCATGTCAGCACCGTATCCGTGCGACCACGATTATCATTCCATGAGTAAGACAGTTTTCTAATATTTAAGTTATAGCCACGCTTGGGGTTTAATTAGATTTGGCGGCTTGTTGGGTTGGTTCACCGCTTAATTTTATTCATTATAATTAGCTATATTGGTAGATATACCACCAATATATATATATACTGCAGAACCAATAATTGAAATGAGGTGTTACGGAGACAGGCAGATGCAGAGTAATGCGGCGATTAGCTCTGTCTTTTTTCAATACCTCCGTCTGCCCCCGTACCGCACTTCGCCGCCAACTCTTTTAAGATCGCAGCGCTCCAGCGGCCAGTGCATTAAAAAATTTTCGTCAGTAAGCGACCCCCCCGATCCGGCGGAGTTTCCAGACCTGTATGTAAGACCGTGCTCTCGTGTATGATCGTAGTACCGAACCGGACACCGCTCGGTACCGTGGTAAGTGGGCGATGCCTCTTACCGACTCACGTGAGACCCCAAAATCGAGTGCCCAAAACGCTAATTGGTGAGGTGAGAACGTAGGGGCAGGTGGGGTACAGTAGGTCACAGTTTAACATAGATAACAGATTTTCATAAAAACCGATAATTTCACAACTGGTATTATTTGTCAATAACATTGGGATTCGACTTTTGTGCTCAACAACTCGATGACACATTGTACTCCACACAATCGCCCCACAATATTTGACGTTTTCCCGGCAAGCGAAACTTTTTTTTCGAGGCTCAAATTAATTTTGTACTTTTAATAATTCTTCGTGAGCTGCTATTGACTTTCTTTTAGGCCAGCCGAAACTTCATATAAATGAAGTTTCACAGACCATCACAACAAATTTCGGATTTTACAAGCTAAAAAACTCCGAGAAATGTGGTTGACAGTTGTTCGTGACACATTGCGCTTTTTCGGAGCGTCGTCACTTCTTTGTTTCCTCATTGAGAGTCGACTCGTTTTGCCCCACCACTCGGTGACACATTGTACCCCACTAGTAAAATATTTGATTATTGATGAGAATAACTATTAATTAAACTACGAATGGAAAAACACAAGTCACTGAGTGCATCATAAATAATAAAACTATCGATTAGGACCTAAAACCGGAGCCGTTACAAAAAGTGTCATTATATTTTATGTTTTCCCGGCGAGCGAAATATTTTTTTTCCGAGCCTCAAATCAATTTTTAATTTTCAATAATCCTTTTTGAGCTGCTATCGACTTTCCTTTAGGCTTGACGAAACCTAATATAAATCGCGGTCCAACGGATAAAATTTCGGAATTTACGAGCTACAAACCTCCGGGAAACCGCATGTGGCTCACTGTGTCCTGTGACACAGTGTGCCTCACGCTCCCCTATTACTATTGGTGGAACCGGGGCGACGCTAGCGGCAGAAATCAGCACTCTTGATTCGGCCAATTGCAGAGTCGTTTTTTCTTGCGCCTTTGCATAGGAGTTCGAATTCTTGTACACCAGTTTCCCTGGTTGGAGCAACCAAGTCGATAACTCGAATAGCGAATGACGTAAACACCATTGTGGAATTTGTAGTCAACAGTGTAGAGGGTTATCAATAAACCAAATAAAAGTGAACTTCCTGGCGAAGAGTATGCCAAATAGTATGGCGAATTCCAGATACTTCGCATCGTCGGCACGATATCGTCGAGAGCCTCAAAACGTCTGTTCGAACGCAAGGATAGTTGGCTACTACAGTATAGACGTGGATAGAAGTTATCTGCCTAACTCGTCAAAAATGATGTATTTCAATCCACCGAAAGACAACATAGTTACATGGGATCTGGATGCTGGCAGGGAAATAGCGGTACTCAGGGATGAGTCGTGTCAAAAGGAAGGTTTAGGCTTGTTGCTGCAATGGATAATCGAGAATCAAGACACTATCAGAGCAAAGCCTGGCACCGGGCGTTTGTATGCAAATCTAGCTATACAATTTGACATCACCAATATAATGATATAAGCAATATATGGACAGTGAAAACCACCTATAACGACATTGAAGAAACTATGCATTACCAACGTTATAGCTGATTCTTCGTTGTCAGCAATGTCTTTATAAGCGGTTTCGACTGTACATAAGATGGCAATAAATAAATATATAAAAACTGCTTGTGCGATCTTATATCTTAAACTGTGAGCTTTCGAGAAAATATACAGTTACTATACAAAGTTTACTTATTACAAGATCTGAAAGAAAAGATTTTATAGGATACGCGCATTTTATGAATGTATAGATACCTAGATATTAATGGGTCTGCATAAGCTTGGGACCCAAAAAACAAGTTGATTTTCATCAGAAATCAGTCAGATCAGAATCTTATGTATAATAAGTATATGTTCTAGCCAAGTCTGAGTTGTTTCTATTGAAAAATCATCATAAACAATAAAGTTATTATTCTTTAAACTAAGTGCTACCAATCGGTGTAGGTGGTCCAGCCAACTAGGGTTATCTGAAAAGGAAATGAAAAAAATGTACTTTTAGTCTCATGTTAAAACTTTTGCATGACCGGAGATTTTTTTGAAATTTGGAAAATTACGAAAATGGCAAATTGTAGAAAATAAAGTTTGATTTCTGAGGAAAAAGAAACAAATTTGATAATTTGTTATTAACAAATGGATAAACATATAAAAAAATAATCTGCTCATACAATAGAAAATGTTATAAACTATACTCTGTCCAAATTTGAAGTGAATCTGACCGATAGATTTTGAGGGAAGACCTACATTGTTACACTAAGGGGTTACGTAGGTTTCGAAGCCAAAAAACAAGCATATTTTCTCTATTTTGAAAAAATATATATAAATTATTTTATTCAAAATGTTAAGCACATAAAGGAGCAACATTTCAACAATATTTAAAAAAAAAATCATCCAAAAATTTGGGAAATTCAGCTGGTGGGATCTGGTTTCCGGAGACCCCTAAAAAAAAAAGTGTCCTCGTGGTGGTCAGGATAACTCGTGATAGCTTTATCTGAAATTAAAAAACCCAATTTTTTTCTGTTATTAGATAAGTATAGCTCGTGATTGAACGAAGGATTTTAAAAAAAATCGAAATTTGAATTTTTGGCAGAGTTGTATGCAAAATAGTTCAATCTTTGGTACAATTTACACTACGTAAAATTGGTACAATTTACACTACGTAAGCCTTGTAAAATTAGTTGTAATAAAAAAAAAAAAAACGAGCCTTCGTTCAATCACTAGTCAATCCTATTTTGAAGAAGTGTGCAAAATTTCAATAAGATCGGTGCATTCGTTTTTGAGAAATCGTGTCCATTGACTTCAAAAATAGAGTTTTGAGACAAATGTGTATACCTGTGTCGCTCCTGGCCAGTCTTTCTCAATGGGGGGAATTCCCAAAGGCTCTCCCTCTTAGACTTTTACTCTGATTGACTTAAAACTTTGGGAGAATATTCTAGACATATTGTACTATTAGATAATAAAATTTTGAAAATGGATTTTTTGAAATTTTCAAACCCACGTAACCCCTTAAACAGTTTCGAGACAAAAGCACAAGAAAGAAAAGGGCAAATCATCATTGGTGGTTCACCGTAGCACAGCTTATGATCTGAACCTCTACAAATATTGTTATAACTTGGTCAATTTGGCAGATCCCTTAAAAGTAAATGAATATTTATTAGCGATAATAGAAAATCCAGTAACAATGCAGGTGGGTTGTGTATACATAACGAGTTGCAGGCTTCAGTTGGTACAATAATGTGTGCGGTGGTTTTTGAACACTGGCTATTTGTAAGATATGCATTTGTAAATAGTTTCTTAGTATTCCAATTGCAAAGTTATCACGGCTTTTGTTTGTTGAGTTTGTGCACTCTACTGCATTTCATTGTCCCAACTGAGGAAAGTCTATCAACACAGATCAAACTTTGCCAAAACCAAAAATAGAGAAAAATGGAGAAAGAGAAGATAAAAATACAGAAAAAACAGTCCATTAGGAATAAAAACAGCAAAAAAAAATGTCGAAGTAAACGCAAAGATTGCAGAGAAACCTTATTTTAGTAATAAAACTTAAGGTAATACTGGATGGACCGTCGGGCAAAATGTTAGTCCAACATGGGTGAATTGAGTATTTACAAGCCTAGATCATGTTGTACATGTGTAGCTTTACAAATAGCTAATTTAATAATAAATTAACACTGAAAAATGTCAATTTTCCACTTTTAATAATAATTGAAGTCAAATTCGATTATATTGGCGTGTGCTTGAATGAGGTTCTGTCATTGAAGCTATATCTGTTTCAACTGGCAAAAAAAATCTCTACTTTTAAATTTAATTCGCTTCGATCATCGTATTATTATAAATAATTACTCAAAAACTCAATATATAATGAGTTTTCCAATGATTAATATTAATTTATCAAAGGCGATATTCCTCATTACTTTAATTCATTTCTCGACAATTACTCAGTCGATTTATTTAAATCTTAGCATAATCATTCGCTTGATGCTAAATCTTGATAATATAATATTTTCAGAATTTACGGCGATTTTGTCCCATTCGTTTTACAACCATTAACGGCTGTAGAATCTGTTTTCCCACAAGCGACCGTGTTAAATTCATATGTTTATAACTACTAAATTATTTAGTGAAAACTTCTAAAATAATTCTTGTATTAGTATTCTATCAAGACTTATCATGCCTCAAATTTTCAAGAATTATTGCGATTTTTTAATATCCATTCAGTAATACCTTAAGCAAAAAAAACGATTGATTCACCAGCGAAAATACTAACATCGCGTTAACAGTGGGTCTTAACATTGTTTTAACACTGGGTCTGATGGAACTGACAGAAGTTGCATATGGTGGTGTTCACAGGCAACCTGTCATCTTGACACAGGAAGGCACACAGGCTCCTGTTACCACCTATATTTTTGGGGGGAAAAGAACAAAGCACTGCTCTTCATTGATTTCAGAGGTGCTCGAAATGGAACTTTTAGCAGTTCCTTTTACGATTCAGTGTTTACATGGAATGTTGAAGACTCATGATACCTCTCCATGTCACATTATATTTTGTGGCCCTCGTTAATGATATTAACACTTGAGCATTCGGCCGGTCCTTTGAGTATAAAACTTGCAGGTTACAACCGAACTTTGTATGCACCCGCGGACTGTTGATGCGCTTCATTACTGCCCCTTTTACGCCGACCGAGCGCTGGAGAATATTGGCTGCCAAGTGGAAAGGGACCATCTATCTAGTTGCTGATAAAAGTGTGAAGCGTTTTGACACCGGAAACGACGTGAAGTTTGGCTCCTGGGGGAAAAAATTTGAGCAATACGTATTGTCCGGTATGATAATGCTCTTGTAATAATTGTATATGTGCGATTCATTCAAATACGTGTAATGGTCGACATTATTTCTGATTATGATTGTTATTTTATGAAGGTTAACGGAGTTCATTGATAAGGGAACTAACAGTTCTTTCTTTGTACAGAATCTCTTTCTGTACAGAATCTTGTACAGAATCTTGTACTTTCTGTACAGTTCTTTGTACAGAATCTCCTGACATAGCTCCGGATATCGACAGGCCAGTCAAAGAAACAGAAGAGTTCCGATGTGTCTATCAGAGTTCTTTCTTCCCATATTCCGTGTTATTTACGAGCATCGTAAAGGGTGTTGTCTCCAAGGAAGTACTGAAAGACCCGCTAGATCTGCAGCAACTCAAATTTGTCGATTTGAGAACAAATAAAATAATCGAACACGGCGGTCATGAAAAATCGCTCAGAAGATATAAAGCCTTATCTTGGTGGGCAATGGGATATCTGACCAATGTCGATGAAGTATTGTGCGGTTTTAGAGATGAGAGTGGCGTGGTCAGCAAACTAATTCAGTACAATAGTAAAAAGTTTCTGGCAATGGGAAAGGTATATAGATGCCTGTGAATATATTTTTATTTTTTTAAGGACATGGCAACTGCCAAGTTTTCTCCTCGACGGATCACATTTCGAGCGAACGAAGAGAAAGACGTTGTTCGTCGTTCAGCAGAGCGGAAGGTGTTCATTTTCTTTTTCCCGAAATATCAGCCTTCTCGAAGAACAGTGGGAATCTGCAAAAGAGCTATCTCACTCGCTCTCATGGCCGCGCGGTTGGTGTGACACTGCGCCTTAAGGCCATGTGTCACACTGACCGAGCGGCAATGAGTTCGAGCGAGATAGCTGATTTGCAGATTTTTAGTGTTCTTTCAGACGGCTGATATTTTGGAAAAAAGGCAAGAACACCTTCCGCCACGTTGAACGACAAACGACGTAATTTCTCTTCGTTTGCCCGAAATGTGATACGTCTACAGCGGTTCCTAACCTTTTCAGTCTTGTTACCCCTATGACCTATCAGGGAGCCTATTTTATCCCTCTCCTTCCTTAAAAATGCTATCGAAGAAAACCATACATGCAAATACAAATAGTTTTGTTTAATCATAATAAAATGCACAAAAATATACGTTTTTACAATAACCTTACCAGCGTTATTACCCCTGCCAAATAGCTATTTTACCCTTGCGGGGGTAATTACCCCTAGGTTCGGAACGCAGGGTCTAGGAGAAAACTTGGCTCAAGGATTTTTACTGAACGGTCGTGTGACCCATGTCCTTAATGTTGACGTCAATTACTTCTAGAATATTTATCTTTAGATAATTTATTTGATAAGCGCCTAATAAAGCTTTGTCATCGTTAAATGGTTTTGTTTCAGAATTATTGGAACGCAGAGGAATGTATACAGTGCTGCAGAACCTTTCTATCAAAGCTTGCAGAAACCGTGATCAATGAATGTAACGAAACAATCTACGAGTTCGTCAAAGTTTCCTTCGAAGAATTTGATATTACGGAGCTATTGCCCTCGGAGGAAAATTCTGTGCTTTCCGAGGCTTTCATGGATGCGATACGACAAGACGATCGGTAATCACACAGGCGCGTGCAACGATTACATTTGCCAAACATACATTGGTGAATTGACAATTAAAAGTAAAGTTGATATTTTTTGCTACCGATCAGAAATAAATATATAATTAATCTATATATTAATTGTTGATAAATATAGTTGTGTTAAAATTGTATTCGTTCTTCTTCCGTTCAGGACAGAAAGGTCCGGGCGGTACAGGATAAAATATACGAGAAGTTCGGTTCTCAAATTTCGATTGTATATAATTCGTTTTATTGAGCTTTGGGTAGCGGGCATGTTGGATTATGCTAACGAACTGTTTATCGTAGAGAGTTTCCTTTTTTTTTCCTTCGACGTCACAGCGTGCCTCTAATGTGCCCTCACCTTGCCGGAATAACATATTCCAAGTTTTTTCTCCCAATGCTGCGATATCCTGCCTCGGTTATACCGGCAACGGAGCGTCATAGCGTGCCTCCAATGTGCCCTCACCTTGCCGAAACGACGTATTTCAAGTTCTCTGTCGCAATGCTGCGATAACCTGTCTTGTTAGTACTGGCATTGGTGCACCATAGCGTGGATCATTTATAACTGAAACGTGCTGTAAAGATAATATCACTCAAAATTTGGAGTTTGCAGCATCAATACCGATATTGCAGCAGGTTATTGTTGCGTAATTTAGCTACAAACTTGCTATCTTCGCATTATACATTTATTCCGCCAAACTATGTACTGTATCACAAATTTACAGCCTAAATCGGAAGCAAAATACGACATAATGGTGCCACAGTGTGCTGCCCCATGTTGTGATCTTGATGCTATGATGCTGACACGTAAATTTTTACAGCACGTTTGTCTATCTAGGTAATGAACTACCCACTTTAAAACCGACATGTCAATATTCTATCCATTTCTTTATTATACAAGTTAACTTATTATTAATAGTCTCGAATATTGAATATGGGATAATGTTCAGCCATATTAAATATTCGGGACTACTAATAAGTTAATTTTTATAAAGGGATGTATAGGATATTGTTATATATTAGCGATATGTGTATATATATATATATATATATATATATATATATATATATATATATATATACGAGTATACAGGGTGATTTTTATAAGGTGGCCATGTGTTTTTTAAGGGTCTTGCGCGATGAATTTGCGACTGAAAAAAATATAATTTTTAATGGTTTTTTAAGCCCTCTTTGAAAACAAAATATAACGCATTTTTGTCATGAATAATATTTGCCGGAGAAAATAGCGCATTCTGGAAAAAAATGAAAATTCCATTTTGAGTGCAGGAGAATGAAGTTTTTAAAATTCCGAACACAGAACGCTCTCGGAAAACTTTATTTGTGCCCCCCGTCATGGGGAAAAAATTATCAAACATACGATTTAAAGTTGATAGCTCGGAATTTAATGAGTGGAACAAATAAATAAAATCAGGCACCGCCGCGCCATGGGAAGTGCTAGTGTGACGTCACAGCTGCAACTTCCGAATGTTTGGCTGTCACAGGAAGTTAGTTGAGACTCCTATGACACGCGGTTGAACCAAGGGATCTGAATGTGTCCCTACGCGAGAACTTTAATGAGAATAATGTCAATTTCGACAATGTTCGAAGATTTCATGCTCCGCAAATAATATTTTCAATCATTTGCGATTCGCCAACAACTTTCTGAATAAATAATTCTAATAACACATTTTAAAGTAATTTGTCGTGAAATTATTACTTTTTACCAAATACTACGAGTATTTTTTTAAATTGTTTCATAAATTATCTTAACATTCTGTAACTCAATCAATTATCTTGAAATTCTCTACTCAATCCGTCAGATTGCGTCGAGAAGTCTCATGATGCTGCGAGAACGGTGACAGGAGCATTGTTTACTTAACAACGATAAAATCGATGCTCGGCATGCTTCTCTGGGTCTCAATCGGACCTTTCTGATATTACTGCCCCGAATTCGTCTCTGATTTTATCTTACTTCCGGTCGGACTGCATCGAGAAGTCAAAAGATGCTGCGAGAACGGTAAGAGGAGCATTGTTTGCCTAACAAAGATAAAATCGGTGCTCGGAATGATTCTCGGGGTCTCAATCGGACATTCCTGAAATTATTGCCCCGAATTCGTCTCCGATTTTATCTTACGCAGCATCTTTTGACTTCTCGACGCTGTTCGACCGAAAGTAAGATAAAATCGGAGACGAATTCGGGGCAGTAATATCAGGAATGTCCGATTGAGGCCCAGTGAACCATTTCGAGCACCGATTTTATCTTTGTTAGGTAAACAATCCTCCAGTCACCGTTCTCGCAGCATCTTTTGACTTCTCGACGCATTCTGACTGGAAGTAAGATAAAATTGGAGACGAATTCGGGGCAGTAATATCAGGAATGTTCGATTGAGACCCCGAGAATCATTCCGAGCACCGATTTTATCTTTGTTAGGTAAACAATGCTCCCGTTACCGTTCTCGCAGCATCTTTTGACTTCTCGATGCAGTCCGACCGGAAGTAAGATAAAATCGGAGACGAATTCGGGGCAGTAATATCAGGAATGTCCGATTGAGGCCCAGAGAACCATGCCGAGCATCGATTTTATCGTTGTTAAGTAAACAATGCTCCTGTCACCGTTCTCGCATCATCATCAGACTTCTCGACGCAATCTGACCGATTGAGTAGAGAATTTTAGGATAATTGATTGAGTTACAGGATGTTCAGATAATTTATGAAACATTTAAAAAAATGCTCGTAGTATTTGGTAAAAAGTAATAATTTGACGACAAATTACTTTAAAATGTATTCTTAGAATTATTTATTCAGAAAGTTGTTTGCGAATCGCAAATGATTGAAAATATTATTTGCGGAGCATGAAAGCTTCGAACATTATCGAAATTGTCATTATTCTCAGTAAAGTTCTCGCATAGGGACACATTCAGATCCCTTGGTTTCACCGCGTGTCATAGGAGTCTCAACTAACCTCCTGTGACAGTCAAACATTCGGAAGTTGCAACTGTGACGTCACACTAGCACTCCCTATAGCGCGGTGGTGCCTGATTTTATTCATTTGTTCCACTCATTAAATTCCGAGCTATCGACTTTAAATCATATGTTTGATAATTTTTTCCCCATGACGGGGGGCACAAATGAAGTTTTTCGGGAGTGTTCTGTGTTCGGAATTTAAAAAACTTCATTCTCCTGCACTCAAAATGGAATTTTCATTTTTTTCCAGAATGCGCTATTTTCTTCGGAAAATATTATTCATGATAAAAATGCGTTATATTTTGTTTTCAAAGAGGGCTTGAAAAACCATTAAAAAATAATTTTTTTCAGTCGCAAATTCATCGCGCAAGACCCTTAAAAAACACATAGCCACCTTATAAAAGTCACCCTGTATATATACACTACTCCAAAGAATTAAAGAAGCAGAACATTTCTTCCCTTTTTTTAGTGTCGTTCGAAGCGCTGTATCTCTGTGAAAAATGGTCGTATCGAGATGAAAAAAAGCATTTTGAAGCTTCAAGACTCTAGTTTTGAGATCTTTTCACAAAAAAAAATAGCGCTAGACAAACATTTTTTGTTTTTTTTCAAGGGTCCACGGGCTCGACAATTTTTTTTGAGGTCAATCAATGAATAGGTCAGTTAACTTGTTTATTTAGCTACAATTTCTTTTTTGTCAGTCTCTCTAGGTCAATTTTGGCTGAGATATCGGACTTTAAAAGAAAAAGGATCCTTTTGTCTTTGATCAACGATATCTCCGCAACCAATGATCGCACAGGGAATTAAGGGGCAGTTTTGAGAACTCGAATACATTTCCTACAAGACCATTTCATTGATTTTTGAGGAACAATTTTTTTTCCACCCTTAACATCAATTTGAAAAAAGTACAACAAAATTACTGTTTATGGTGTTTCAGTAAATCTACAACTACTTTACAAATATTCATGGAAAGACTAACGGTGCGAGGTTTTTTTTCAGTTTAAAGTAGTTCGGCCGTCATATGACTAGTCAAGTTGGCAACTAATTTATATTGATTAAATTTAAGTCTAAATTACTAATAAAATTAATAAACACTCACATTGAAAATGTTTTTATCACGTGAATGTAATAAAATGCTTTAAAAATATCGTAAAAGATAAAATTTATACTTCAACTTGACTATTTAAGTGATTGAGTCCGCCATGATTGTAGTAATGTACGGATAAAGTCGGGTCGCTGCCCCTCTCACCCCCGCCATGCCGGTACCGGTGACATTTTAATACACATAACCTAGCTAACATTTGTATTACGCGAAAGAAAATGTATCTGTGTAATGGCATCGAGAAAAAAAAATGGTCAATTCGTTAAAAAAAAGCGAAGCTATTCGACGAACTAAAGCACGTGAGTCAATCTCAAACATAAATTTAAAAAAAGCTGAAAAACTCGGCCAAAAAGTGAAAACAAACGTAAACAACGCTGGTCGAAGAATAGTTGATACAGCAGTGCTCGGAAAACGTTTGTGGTGCAGTGATTGTAAAATTCCATTGAGTTTTTCCAATGTGGAAAAATTCATTCTTATTTATATTGTTTAAAAACATTGACTGAATAAACAAGGTTCTCAAATTTTTGTCCTCGCCTTTATTTATTGTATTCAAGTTGCACCGACTCGCATGAAGATTTTTTATGGTTAAAAAATTAATATTTCAAAAGATTATACATGACAATTTATTTGTAAAACTTGATTTATTCATGAAAAAAAAATAAAAAATAAAAATAAATGTTGATCACTTTTAAAGTTTCCCGAGAAGAATTTGAAATTCCCGCGATTACCGACTCTGCCCGAAGCTTCAATCAGCTGTTACCAGCAATGCAACGTAATGTCTGCCATCCGCTTCCGACGCGTCAAAAACAAAAGTTTTTTTATGTTTTCTTTTTCAAAAGCGCCGTAAGGTAATGTTTTTTTGAAATAAACAGAATCTGTGATAAATTTTCTTTATGATGGAAACTTTTCTGAAGCTCAACCACCGATTAGTTTTTTTACAGTTAACATTATTGTGAGTTCTTCCATAAGGTACTGTGTTAAAAATCAAAATTTAAAAATGAAATAATTCAAAATTTTGCCTTGCAAGAGGTCCCGAAAATGTGCTTATTGTAATCAGGGGACTTTGAACGATCATTTACCGCAAAAATTGGTGAATATTCACCGTACTTGTTCAAATAGCCGACCTACTTTAATGTATCCCCAACGGCTCAGTAAATTTTAAAATTGATCCATTAAACCGTACTTCCGGACCGATTGATCAAACTTTTACAAAACAATTAAAGGAACAAGTGTTCCTAAACATCGTGTCATCATCATCAAAATGAAAAGACGAATTTTTTTCGGCTTTTTTTCACAACTTTGCACTAATTACTTGCTAAATTCAAGAAAAAATGTATAAATGTATTCAAGTTTTCAAAACCGCCCCTTCATTCCCTGTGCGATTATTGGTTGCTGAGATATCGATGATCAAAGACAAAAGGATCCTTTTCCATTCAAACCAGATATCTCAGCCAAACATTGACGGAGAGAAACTGACAAAGGAAGAAATTGTGGCTGAATAAACATTGATTAAACTAAAAAAAAAATTTCCGAGCCCGTGGACACTTGAAAAAGAAATACAAAAAAAATTTGAAAATTTTGGTCTCGCGCTATTTCTTATGATTGCGAGAGAACTGTAGCTCATAAAAAAATTTTGCCAAACGATCTGAAAACTAGAGACTTGAAGCTTTAAAATGCTTTTCTTTTCATCTCGATACGATTATTTTTCACAGAGATACAGCGCTTCGAAAAGCACTTAAAAAAAGGGAAGAAATGTTCTGTTCCTTTAAGGGGTGAGGGCTACTTGTAACGCCGAAAAAAACGCTTTTTTCGGGATTTTTTTACAGGTTTTATTATTTAGTGAAAAATGTTTTCCTATATAAATAATCAATATTTCTAGTAGCTACAGTAAACTTTTCATTGAAAAATAATGATAAATAAGCGAGATGCAGTCAGTCTGCGAGGGGTCCAGAAAAAAAGGTGTTTCGCGGTGATCACTGCTGCTCATCACTGGATCATCTGAAACCAAAAAAATTAACGGGGATCATTCGTAAATCATATTGGGCCCAGGATGGACGAAGGGTTAATGAAAATTTCGAATTTTTACAAAATGGCGGATGTTCAAAGTAAAAACTTGTTTTTCGACCAAAATTTCACTCATATTTTCAGTTATAAAAAAAAACTATTCACCGCCGATAAAAATCCTTCGCCCATCCAGGGGACAATTATGTACAGAATAAGTGATACAAATTTGAAAACGATCGGTCAAGCCGTTCTGGAGATCACCAAATTTGAAAACGTGCTTTCGAGAAAAACGCGTTTAAAGTTAAGTAAAATTTACATGCAAATAAAAAAATTATTTTTGGACTTACATTGAATCATCTATTCCGGCACTATAAAGTGACCCTTCCTTCGCCTTAGCAGTCGCAGTAGAAGCGATTTTCTTCCGTCGTCGAACTACTCTGGCCTCTCGAGTGTTTTCCGCCGAACGTCGGTTAGCCACTTCAACTCGAACAGAGTCCTCCTTTGTGGCAAAATTGTGGGCGTTTGGTCCTAATTTAATCCCTATAGCATAAAAAACTGCTAACAAGCCATAGGAACCTTCGTTGAAGGTGCAGGTAGCAATGTTGGCTGCTATGCTAACAGTGGTGAAGCTGGCAGGTAACGTTTTTGGGATGACCTTCCAAACGCTCTGGTTAAAACTTTCATTACTATTTTGCGTAAATCCTCCTATACATCTTTGTAGTAATTCGTCTTTTGTAAGATCTTCGTAAATGGGCTTTATTGCAGCTAATAGATTCGTTGGCAAGGCATTGTAATCGTGTTTGAAACGAATCGTGTTTAATCAAAGTTGTATATCTTCATGAATAATGCTCCGATTTGTCTAAAATTTTCAGAGAATACTTTTGAAATGCTGTACTTTGCGAAAATGCAAAAAAAACGATTTTTTGAAAATGCTGACTAGCCCTCACCCCTTAATTCTTTGGAGTAGTGTGTATATATATATACAGGGTGAGGCACATAAAGTGTTACAGGGCAATAGCACCCAAACTATTGATCATATCCAAAAATGTTTCAGATTCGATGTCGATATCGATTGCCGATGTCAAAAAAGGGGGTTCCCATTTGAAAAACAAAAGTTGACCTTTAAATAACCTTGAAGGACATCGCCAAGGTCAAAATGAAGGTCACCATTGAATTCCTTGGGAAAAGTTACTTCAAGAACGACCTTAACATTTTGGGAAATTGTCTTACCTGCGGAAATATTCAGCCGTCCCGTTACTTTTGTGACACCCTGTATATACATACAGGGTGGTCCAATAACTATTAGCACCTTGGATATCTTCGAAACTATAAGGTTCACAGAAATACTTGCTGAAATGAAATTGCACAGTACGAAAGGGGCCATCCGATAGCGATAATAGTTTTTTTACAGGTGGAGGTACTTCGGACATTTGAAGGTCAGCTCCATTTTTTTAAATGGATCGGTATGTTTTTTTTTCTGTATCATGAAAGAGGAGCTTAAAACGAGTTCAACGACCTATAACATAAGGTCATTGAAGGTCATAGAAAGTACAGAAAGGCGATAATACTTACAGTTTCGGTAGTAAATAAAATTACTACGTTTATAGTAAGATAAACGCCTTTCTGTACTTTCTATGACCTTCAATGACCTTATGTTATAGGTCGTTGAACTCGTTTTAAGCTCCTCTTTCATGATACAGAAAAAAAACATACCGATCCATTTAAAAAAATGGAGTTGACCTTCAAATGTCCGAAGTACCTCCACCTGCAAAAAAACTATTATCGCTATCGGATGGCCCCTTTTATACTGTGCAATTTCATTACAGCAAATATTTCTGTGAACCTTATAGTTTCGAAGATACCCAAGGTGCTAATAGTTATTGGACCACCCTGTATACCGGGTGGATCAATAACTATTAGCACCTTGGATATCTTCGAAACTATAAGGTTCACAGAAATATTTGCTGAAATGAAATTGCACAGTACGAAAGGGGCCATCCGATAGCAATAATAGTTTTTTTGCAGGTGGAGGTACTTCGGACATTTGAAGGTCAACTCCATTTTTTTTTAATGGATCGGTATGTTTTTTCTTTCTGTATCATGAAAGAGGAGCTTAAAACGAGTTCAACGACCTATAACATAAGGTCATTGCAGGTCATAGAAAGTACAGAAAGGCGATAATACAGTTTCGGTAGTAAATAAAATTACTGAGTTTTATAATAAGTGTTCGAAATGACGACCATCAATATCAATGCGTACGTCATTATGTACGTTTACACATTTCTTAGACAGGTACAGAAAGTACAGAAAGGCGATAATACTTACGGTTTACTTCACTGAAAATAAACACTGTTTCAAGGACACTTTAATAAGTTTGCAGGATAAGATAAACATGATAAGATTAGTATCGATAAATCGGTCAATCGAGTACAATGTATCCGTATAATCCGTATAATCCGGCATCTGTATAATCTGGTATTCTATAGAATACCAAATGTACAGCCGGCAAAGTGTTTAATAGATGCGATTGTCGATAGGGTGCATGGGGCGGGCAGTGAAGGCGTTGTGATTTTATTTACTTTTGTTCAGCTATATACATCAGCCCGTCAGCTATATGTATATCGATAGCTGACGGGTGCCGCTCCGGCTATACTTATATATGTTATCGCGCTCTCCGCTTTGTGTGGATCTTCGTCAAGTTTGGGCGGTAGAAGTGTTCCATGCACCCCACTATTCCACACGCACATTCGAGGTGCCCTCCGCCCACATGTAAGAACAAATAAATACCATTCTATTGAAACGATTTATTAAATTGATGATTTTGAGCAAACAAAAGATGTTTATATAACATAACCATGATTGCCTCGCTTTTTCGTGCGTGTGAACGGCGAACGCCGTGTTATAAATTATTAATAAGATATTAAAGTATATTAAAATATGCTGATATATTTCCAAACCACGTTTGGTGTCTACGTGGGGGGCCTCGCCCCCTCCACAGGAGCTTTTGGAGTTTTCCTCCAAAAGCTCAGAAAACATGGTTTTATTGTATAAATAATCGTGTGCACCGTGGAGGTTGAGACTTTTATGCCTCACGCGATGTTCTTCGTATTGAAAACATCGCGCGAGGCGTAAAAGTTACACTTTGCCTCCTTGGTACACAATGTACCATTTATTTGTTCATCATTTTATATTTTAACTGATCTCCATATGGCATTCTATATAATTCCTAGGTATTGTATACGTTACCTAGGTAAAGTATGTAATGGTTAACGATACATAAAATATTTTATACATTGTCTAGACGAACCCGGTATTGTATAGAATCCCTGAATTATACTCATTGCCAGTAACATATATATATACGTTTATATCGCCAATAAATAGATATCCTTTCGATAGTACTCTTTGATAACGTTTAGCTGTCGTTTTGTCAATCCTATTGGGATGTCTATCGGACAACTTTTAGATGCCAATAGCATCTTGGCATTTTTATGCCTTTAAGAAAATATCTTTTGGATATATCGATTTGATAGCTATGCGCTAACGTATCGACAATCACTAAGAGTTAACCTTTCGTTGACAGTTTGTTAACCATTAAAAGTTGCCATATAGTTAACTATTGGACCCAAATAAGCTATCTGCCAAGCGGACATAAGTGATATATTTTGTGATACACAACGGCATTTTTTGGACAACTAAAAAGTTATCCATATCTGTTTCGCGATATCTATCTGATACCAAATAGATAACATTTTGCTACCTGGGTATGTACGCTGTGCGGGCCTCGCGCCTGCGCAATAAGAACAATAGTAAGGTAACTACTAGCGCTACGAGGAGAGGTAGAACTTAAAAAAGCGTAGCACTTTTATACACAGTACCGGATAGGCGGTGTTAGCCGCCTGGGTCTTACATACAGGTCTTGAAGCGACGCCGGTGGGGGTAGGCCCGCTTAAGCCCGTTCTACAATAAGTCGGTTGTCGGAGTCGGTTGTCGGTTGTCAGTTGCCATTTGTCGTTTGTCGGTCAGTCGCACGCAACGCATTCTACACTACCGTTAACGACTTGTGTATTCCATAACCTAAAGCCCGGTCTACAATAAGTCGGTTGTCGGCGTCGGATGACGCGCGCATGCGCTTCTGCGATGTCGGTTGGCGTAAAGTTGGCGTAAACATCGCAGAAGCGCATGCGCGCGACATCCAACGCCGACAACCGACTTACTGTACAACGGGCTTTAAGCCCGTTCTACAATAAGTCGGCGTTGTCGGCGGTTGTCGGCGTCGGATGTCGCATGCATGCGCTTCTGCGATGTCGGTTGGCGTAAAGTTCTGTCGCCGTCGTAAGAAGCGGATGCGCGCGACATCCGACGCCGACAACCGACTTATTGTAGAACGGGCTTCAGTGTCCAATGCACGGTCTTACCTACAGGCACGAAGGAGTAGTAAGGAGATCGAACTCTGTATACAAAATGTGGCAGCGATTTCCGTATGAAAATAAGGCGATCCGTCGAAAGGAGTACCTCAAAACGGCTGGATCATGCGCAATATGCTTTGTAGTTGTCCTTGCGTCTCTCACAAAACGACGAGTGAGAGTGCGCGATTTCCAACTACACACAGAGCGACACAGTGCACACTTTTCTGGTGTCAGCGGCCAATCCGAGCAAAAGAATACACTGGAAATGTGTGCACTGTGTCACTCTGTGTCGTAGTTGGAAAACGCGCAGTATGACATTTCATTGGTGTTATGCAAAGGCAAATTCGGGTTATGAAGTTTGAACAGATAACCATGAGTGTTATAAAAAAAAACAAGTTCCTGTGTGAACTGAAGGTATTTTCTGAGGATCCCCGGGTATAGGAACCCAAGTGAAGTGTGAGCCACTTAAAAAATAAGATTTTTTTACATTGATTAGTAAATTACAAATTACCAAAAATAATGCTAGTACAATTTATAATAAAAAGTTTATTGAATCGTTTTCAATTTGTACATAAAATGTGTAAATTACATATTGCAAATGTATGTATAGGTATATTTCAAGAAAACAAAACTTGTAATAAATACAAGGAATTGATTAGAAAGAGTATTAACCCTAGAACCATACACTGGGGTACACACCCTACAAAAATATGAAAAAATACACCGCTTTGCAATCTTTTTAAAACTTTTTGCTCGTTAAACCATTTTTTTACCAATGCATGTCTTTTGCTATGCATTCACTCTTTTCAAGCGTACGCTTCCATACATTCTATTTCCCTTCGGTTTATTTTACTATTTACTTACTCATAATTGTTGACTTCGCAGTCTACTCACGTTTATTCATGGATCTTCAAAAAATAATGCAACGAAGTATTTCAATAGTGTTCATAATTTTCAGAACACATAACTTCATTAAGGCAGAACACCACTGTGACCTCCTGTTTTTTTGCCATTTTTCAAGAATTTTTTTTGTGGGAAAAAAAGAGATATTCGAAATTTTTTTTTGTTTTTTCGTTGTTTATTGAAGATACATAAAAAAAAAAATTTCAAATTTTTCACGCCCCATGGTGACGCTGGGGAAGCTCCCGCGTCAGGTACTGTTGCCTCTGCAGTGGTTCGCGGCACGCAGCAGAACTCGCTTCAAAGTCGATCTGAAAAAAAATATCGAGTGTTTTCGTTAATAATATGATATTTTGAAGAGAAGTACACAGGGATTTGAAAAAATATTGATTTTTAAAAAATAGGCACGCTTTTGAAATTAAAGGACGATTTTCGAGCAAAATTTCTCGTCGAAAATAGGCTATAACTTTTTTTATTATTGAGATATCGAAAAAATCCTATGTACTTCTTTAGATAATCTAGTTTTATTGATGCAGTCCAAATTTGAAGTCGATCGGATAAAAATTGCTCGAGTTCTGCTGCGTGCCGCACTCAAAAAAGTGGTTTTGAGAAAAAGGCGTTCAAAGTTTTAGGTTTGTTAATTTATGCGATAAATTAGAAAAAAAAATGTTTACCTTTAATCAGCGATGCCGGCACCATATAGCTGGCCTTCAAGAAGCAAATGATTGTCCCTAGCATCTTTTCTCGAACTTGTAGAGGCTTTTCTTGCCTCTTTTGCAGCGTCTGTGAGCGAGCGCTCCGCCAGCTCGATCCGCGCTGCGTCGATTTCAACGCAAAAATTGAAACAATTTGGGTCGATAGTTATCCCCAACGTCTCCAAAACTTTCATGAGGCTTCTCAGGCCATCATTGAATAATAATACCGCGATATCAGCTGCAATATCGACGATTTTTTTGCTCCCGGACTGACACTTGGGGGCTATTGCCCAAACTGATTTGTTGTAGCTTTCGTTGTTGTTTTGCGTGAAGCCGCCCAAACAACGCTGCAGCAAATCGTCTCTGCTCAAATTTTCGAAGACTGGCGTAATTGCCTCCAATACTTCCTCAGGAAGAGGCGGCTTATGGCGATATTCAGAAATATTACCGCTTGCGACCGTTCGCTGCCACGAACACCACGACTCGGCTCCCTCTGGGCAATCGTCATGTTGTGGCTCACTATCTGTGGATATTTTATGTTTGATAGTTGCCCAAATTGCCTTCCTCATTTTTTCAACATCATCGCTGTTCCTCCGAATAGCCAAGCCGTAATATGTGCTCAACTCATCAATCAATTTTCCGGTGAGCTTTCCTCTGCCAGACAATCCTTTTTGTTTCTTCACGATTTCGCGGAGGCGCGTCCCCATACGTTTTTGGACATGATCGATGCACTCTTTTTTTTTATCTCGAAACCGTCGTATGGATCGCTATTCGATATGCCCAGAAACGTTTTAGAATCGCCGTCACCAATATAATATTTATATTTTATGCCATAGAGCTCTTCAGACCGTTGAAACATTTCGACAGCTGAGTCGACTTCCATTTTTCCGGAGGAGCCGCTATGGCTCGCCTGGCACTCATCGTCGTGGGTACTTTTCCATTCCCAGTACTCGGCGGTGCTTTCTTTTTTTTCCCAATGCTCGCAAGCTTTGCAATATTTCGATTTCACCATAACGTCGATCACTTTTTTAGTGTACCAGCCGATTAGCGATGTTATGCCGAAAAGCGAGCTGAAACCGCGCTTACGCCACGATCCGTCGCCTGAAACGATAATTCCGTCCTCCACCCCATTTTCCAACGAAATTGTCTCCTCCTCAAGTGCAGCCTTTTGTTTGCTCACTGTGCTCACAGCTTTAGTGGCAATCGAAATCGAATTTATGATTCGATCGTAGAAAGACTGAAATATGGGGCGCGGTAGGTCCATAAATGCACAAAACTTCATCAGGCAATTCAAACCGACGCCAAGAAGACGCATACTGAATACGATCCGACGATTTATTTCGTATGCATTGTCAATCATAGGACACGAATTGATTTGCACTTTTTCACAATGGCCGCAATCGACCTCGATTTTGAATCCGAGTCCGCGCAAACTTTTTTCAGTAAACTTTATATCGCGATCACACACTTTGCACTTCACTAACGTCGATATAATGTTCAATGCATTGACGAGGTGTACTATACGATAACCGAAATCGTTAGTAACACCGACCTCTAAATCGTCCGACGATTTCAACTTTTTCGCCGACGTGCTCACATACTCTGCAGAACTATTTTCGGAGCTATAACGGTTCGGAGGTTTTCGATTCGAAATTTTCATTCGACTCCTCGTCACATAGCTCCGTTTTATTCCCTTTTTCCCCGCGTACACTTTCGGATTATCCATTTCGATGTGCAAAGAATAATTCTGAGCGTTCGATATTTATAAACGAAACGATTCGGAGCGTTTAGACACGAGTAGCGTCGCTTCTATTCGCAAACTGACGCTATGACGCTATCCCTATACCTGCCTTGAAAATTTTTCAATTATCGCCACCTATGGCTTTTTTTCGAAACTATATTTATAACAATAGCCGGTTTTTGTGAAGGGAGACAAAAGAATACCTGGGAAAGACCCGCAGGACCTGGGAAAGGCCCGGTATACCTGCCGAGCCTGAGGCGCGCAGCTGCGCGGGACCCCGAGCGTCACGGAGCGCTGCACCGCTCCACAAAATATTCAATATCTCCGAAAATAATTATTTTTTCGACCTGGGTCCAGCGGCATCTTAATCTTAAATGTATTTTAGATTTTTCTAGATGGTTTTCAAAAAATCGATTTTTTGAAGCCGTCACAGTGGTGTTGTCCCTTAAGGCCTTAGGCCACTTTAGGATTTTCCAAAAATCGATTCTTTTTTGTTAAAAATGTACGTTAGTACCTATAAAGTTATATTCCAAAAGATTATGGGTGTGAAAAATATCTAAGTACTCGATTTTCGAATTCTAGCGCAACCCCTCTTCATTCATGTCGTCACTTTCTACTAACTTTAAACGCGTTTATCTCAAAACTACATTTTTCAAGTCGGCCGGACTCATAACTCAAACAAATTTCAACCGATTCACTTGAAATTTTAACTGTATCTTTAGAATTACATTTTCTGAGGCACTACGTAGGATTAAATTGCGCATAGTTCCTTTTTTATAAACAATTATTATATTGCATAGTTCCCTTTTTATAAACAATTTTCTGACGATTTTCTCATGGCATTTTACACTTTTTGTTTTATAAATGCACCATTGTGACAAAAAACAATATATCAAAAAAAATCCTACGTACTTCTATAGCTATTCTTATATATAATCGAAAAAACTTTAGTATCTCATCATAACTCAAAAATTATAGGAGCTGTTGGTCCGGCCGTTGACTTTCCAAAAATAAGGGCGTCATCGCAAAAATGCTGCACAGTCGCCATTTTGACATGCATCGCTGTGAAAAAATAATTTTGTTAGTCAATTACGTGTATAATGAAACCCCTATTTTGTAATTCCGATTTATTTTATGGCTTCGCTTGACAAAAATCACAAAATATGCCCTTTTTGGGCCTCTAGAGTGGCCTAAGGCCTTAACTCATTTCACTGTTCAAATCCAACCGTCGCTCTCACTCGTACTTCCAGCGAGAAAGACAAAGACAGCTATAATGCATACTGAGTATGAGCCAGCCGTTTGGGCTACTCCTTCCGGCGGGTCGCCTCATTTTCATAGAGAAATCGCTGCCACTTTTGAATCAAGGGCCCCACAAGAGTTCGGTCTCCTTACTATTCCTTCGTGCATACAGGTCTGGAAATTACCTGAAATTCCAGTGGTGGGGGGAGGTCGCTTTTTGTAGATTTTTTTAAATGTCATAATGGCTGCTAGTCGCTACGGTCGAGTTGCCCGCATAAGCACGGGTGGAGTTGCGGGGGCGGGGGGAGGGATCTCCACCCGATGACAGCCTCGTGGACCCAGTGGACCTTTCAGTGCCGGGATTCTCTAACGTTTTTAGCGACAGTTTGCGTTATCGTTAGTTAGCGACACCCAATTGCATGGAGGATTACCGAAGAAGGGGTGTCTCTCATTGGCTCCCGCTAGCTAACGATAACGAAAACTGTCGCTAAAACTAAAGAAGTCCGAACTATGGGCTAGGAAGTGGTCACGAAAACTGACGGATAAAGTTAGTTCCGCTACACAGCGCTAGTGTTGCCTAACGTATAGGGGGTGGGGAGTAGATCACAGTCAACTTCATTTCGTTTATTAAAAATGAAAACAAGCATAAGAAAAACTGAATAATCGAAAGAATGCCATCTAGTAATTTCACATTATTGCTTAACGTTTATAACAAAATCTATACATAAATAAACATTATTATATTAGAGAATATCGCATTCGTAATTTTTTTGTGCAGAATATAAAAAAAATTTCGGCGCAACCGTGGTTGCTTTTATTATTTTATTTTTTATCTTCTCAGGTTATACGGTATAATTTTAAATAGAAATTCACGATACATGTGTTCGTACGTGCAAATGCAAAGAATGTTTACACGAACGATCATTATTTATATATAACGTTGGCAAAAGTTTCGAATACATCGAAAAAAATAAGCCTGCAAACACATTATTTTGAGTAATCCAGAAATATATTCTTTTCCAACTGACTCTCATTTTATTTAGTTATTATTTTGACAACTGTTGATAGATAAGTTTTTTTTTTGTGAAAATACATATTTCGTGAATTTTTTACTTTGAATCTAACAATGATGTGGGAGAAATTTTTTCCGATTACATTCTCATAATAAAAATAATATAATTTTTTCGTCTATTTTCAGAAAAAGAAACCATTAAGTGAGATATTAAAATAAAAAAGTCTTTCTAAAAAGAAATCTTATTTCAGATATGTTATTCGCCAAAGCTCTTAACTAAATATGTAAAAATAATTCACCAAAGATGAAGTTCTTCCAGAAGGTAATTTTGTGTACACCACTTATTAAATAGTATACGCAATTGAAGAACACCTCCGATCACATGCAGAAATTATTTTTATTTTTCGTTTATGTTGGCAGAAATAAGTCTGCGACCCTGTCAATATACATCATTGCTTAGCGATTATGACAATACTAGTCTTTATCGGGCTCCGCGCGCGTTTGGAAAATAAATTGTCATAACATGATTTTCGTTGAATATAATTTTGAAAACATTCATTCATTTCGTCCATACACATTATACAATGCCGTAAAAACCACTTGAATTTTACGTATTTATTTATTGAGACATAAAAAGTGAAGATGCTTTTTAGCATTTAAGGATGATCTGGAGGCACGATCCCAACAAAACCGAAATACCGAATCGAAATAGAATGCGAATTTCAAGTACTTAGCCATAGTATATAAATCTGAAAACAAATCAGTCATATAGAAGGTCATATAGATTTCAAATAATAATGTAAAAAAATATTCACACATTGAAAGATTATTTTCCGATTTATATTCTCATGATGAAAGTAATATAATAACCTTAATAGCATATTGATATAGTATTTTATATACTATTGTACATGATAATAATATTATCGAAGATTCGCTGCTTTTCAAGTTTACAAATTTGAAGGCGTTTATCCGCTGAATATATTGGAAATTATGTAGGTAGTACACGAGAATCTAAAAAATCATTATAACAATTTGAACTAGCTATATTTTTGTAAAAGTGGACTTAGGATAAGCATACGTCTGGATGAAAAGTATTGAATTTCATGAATAGCTCGATTTTGGTCTTTTTCGAGCGATTACTGAGATGAGCGGAACGTCTTCGGTTACAAATTGAACACTTGATTGAAGAGCTTCTCGCAGTTCGTAACAAAGATTGTGATTTTTGCCGTTTTTTTATATTGATTTTAGAATTTTTAAAAATTTCGACCCACACAGCTCAGCTGTAGTGCGCGTTTGGAATTTGGTTTTTCCTCGTTCTTTTTGAGAAAGTATGAGCGATACAATAACAGCCGAAAATTCCTCAAATTGCTCTGAATATTAACCGATTAAATTCTTTTTTAACAATTTTTGAATTATTATTTCAAATCCATGTACTCGATATGTACCACGTGATAATTTTTTTTCCAGATTTCTATAACATTGCTGAGTATTAGAACTTCTTACGTTAACTGATTTTTTCCACGATTGTGTGGCTCAATTATAGTTAAAACGACTAGGATTTTTTTTGTTGATTTTCTACCATTTTAACCGTACATTTCGAGAATTCAGAGATCGAATTATTTCCCTCGTTCTGGAAGTTGATGCTGCGTCGGATTTCAATACCGAAGAGACTTGCGTTTTCCATTGATTGAACTGCTTGCAATCTCACTGCTCCACCCTCTTCTGCTCTTCGCCGACAAGGCACGACATTTTGTTCGCGTCGAACAGATGAAAACCGGAATTTGTTATGTCACCATAGTCAGCCGGGCACTCCGGCAATGCTCAGATATCGGTGAAAACTAAATATCCTGTGGAATTTATTAAATATTTGTTAGGTTCTATGTTTATACAGTGCAATAATTAAATCATTGAAATTATTTTTAGATAATAGTACGGGATATTCTGTAATTCATGAAGTTTCAGATCATTATCATAATTATTGATGTGATACTGTAAAGTCAATGGAACCCCTTTGGAATATAATTATTATATATCCTGCGAGTAATACAACTGGTATCATCCTCTTCATTGAATCCTACTCAATATCGTAATTAATTAGTCCATTATATATGCCACGTATCTATGGCACGTACAGTTTCCACAAAACCGAAATAGAACGAGAATTTCGCATACTTAGGAATACTTTAAAAATCTGAAAAAGTCAATTGTACCTAAGATACTGAGCACAGTAATTTTCAATAATAACAATATTAAAAAGTTATTAACAAGTTAATGAAAAAAAAACAAATTCTTTTCTGTTCATACTAAATTAGTTCGTTAGAGTCACCCCAACAAAAGGAAAATGTACGCACAACAAGTAATACAGGAAAAAAGAAGCACCAGAGAGGCTGGCGTGGCGAGAATGGGAACGCGAGAAAGAAGAAAGGAGAAGAAGAAAGAAAAATATAATCATCAGAGAGATGAGAGCCACGAGAAGAGGAATAAAGAGGGGGATAAAAGAAGCAATACAATAGCAAACTGGCTTCGTTCCACAGATCGGAAGGTGGGAAAGAGTAAAAGAAGGCACACTTCTAGAACTAACCTCGCGAAAGAACAAAATCGAAATAACGAAAAGTAACTAGAGGAGGAAGGGTGGGCAGATTGAAATCACGGACGATTAGACAAGAAGAGAAAGGGGAGTGCAGGCATGGATAGAGGGACCAGGCAAAGGAGTGCAGGAAGAATAAGAAGTAAGTGTACACGGGACACCGAAGGATTCGCGTGGAAGGACAGTGGAGAAGATGGAACGAGCTAAACGGTCGGCTGGAAGTAGAGGAAGGAAGAAACAAGAGGAAGCAAGAAGGACAAGGAAGATCGATGAGCGGACGGGGGTTTTGGCGATAGAGGAAAAAAGGAAGAACAAGAAGGCAGAAAACCTCAAGATGGTGACATGGAACATAGCAGGCGCAAGAAGAATTCCCGAAGCCCGGGAGTGGTTAGGAAAGTTGGGTTGGTTAGGAAAGTTGGGACATAATTGCAATACAAGAGACATGGTTAGAAGATAAAGACAATAAGAAAGTGTTAAACACACTAAATAAAGACTATAAGTGGGTAACGAAACCAGCGGAAAGGAAAAATAACAAAGGTAGTTTGTTATTTTTGGGTTATTCGTTACCCACTTATAATCTAAATAAAGACTATAGACTATAAGTGAGTAACGAAACCAGCGGAAAGAAAAAATGACAAAGGTAGATTCTATTTCTAGCATCTATTTCTATCATCACTATCTGTCGCCCTATGGGGGACAGATAGTGGGAATCAAGGCAAATATAAGTAAGGCAGTGACAGTGGAAAGGTGGAAACACCGCCTAATGATTAAAGGAGTCAAGCTAGGCATAAAAAAAATAAAAAATTAATATAATTACAATATACAACAACTGTGGTTTCAGTAAACAGCGGAGCGACCCCACGATTACTAGACTCGAGCGCTACCGGGTACGCCACGAGCCCGGTTCGAATATCGTTGCATCTTTGTGGGATAAGAGTGCGCTCGAAAACTTCAAAGTCAATTTTCTCGAAAATTTCTGAATATGGCGTCGAACTGCTTTGGGATAATAATATTCGAGCTCTGAACTTCACGTACCATGAGTACGAAAAATTACAAAAATCCGACTGCCGTACTGTCCCCTTGTAAGACGCGAAGGGCAAGGAGACCAGGAGCAGAAAATATATGTATAGAAGTGAAGGAACAAAGGAAAGTCGTATGGAATAGACTAAAACAATTTATACAGAACAGAAGCGAGCAGCAAAAAGCCTAGTAATAGCGGGAAGGGATCTAAAGAGTATAAAAAAGCCAAATATACACAAAAATGGGAAGAAAAGTGGGTGAAAGTGGAAAACAGTAAAAACATGACAGATATATGGGAAGCCATAGAGCCCTTTACGGCGGTCCTCTAGTTTCTCGGGTCGAAAAAATCGATTTTTTTTTTTTTCATAAATCACATCTACAACATATGTAGAAAATGTGTGCCAAAGGATTTTTGGATATTCGAAGTGGTTCACAAGTTACGGCCCTGGAACGGAGCAGGTATACGGAGCAGGTAAATCACATGCGCGAACTTTCAAACGCGTTTTTCTCGAAACACCATTTTTCGAAACGGTGACCACGATATTTCAGAAACTACTGCACCGATCTTGTTCAAATTTATACAGCATCTTTAATATGTTATAAGCCAGCGATTGAACTAGGATTATCATGATTGCTTCGATAGTTTTTTTTGACAGATATATGGGAAGCCATAAAGCCCCTTAAATCCAAAAACTTGAACGGTGGGACGCAGGTCGGAAAAAACGAATGGGTACAACATTTCAGGAAGTTACTTGGAGCAGGGCAGGGGGGGGGGGGGGCACGAAGTAGGGGCAGACATGAACAGAACAATGAAAATGAGAAAGATAACGAAGGGAGGGAAAATAGGGAAACTGGACTTGAAGAAGTACGGAAAGTGCTTAAAAAATGAAGAAGGTTCATTCAGGAGAGGACGGAATAACACCAGAATTTTTAAAAGGGATGCCGGAGGAAGGATCAGAGGAACTAACCGAGATATTAAACGAATTTTGGAAGAAGACGGGAGGACGAACATTGGAAGACGGTGGGAGGGCGGTAGGATATTTCCAATACATAAGAGTGGGGACATCGACAATGCAGCAAATTACAGAGGAATAACGCTACTAAACACAGGGTACAAATTATTAACCAACATAGTGGCAGGAAGGTTCAGACGGTGGACGGAGGGGAAAAAAGATTCTTAAAGAGAGTCAAGCAGGGATTAGAAGCGGGAGAGGGACAAGGGGACATATATTTGTACTGAACGCATTAGTAAACAATAAATTAAAGGAAAAGGGAGGAAAGCTTTTCACAGCATTTGTGGACTTCAAAGCGGCTTTCGACACTACAGACAGGGAAGCATTATTGAGGAAACCAAAAAATTTTGGGATAAAAGGAAGGTTGCAAAAAAATGTTAAGCAAAATATTGAATCAACGGAAAATGAAGTTATAACGCAGGAAGGGATAACGGAGAAATTTAGTACCATGAGAAGAGTACGGCAGGGATATCCTCTCAGTCCCACACTCTTCAGAATCTTCATAGAAGACATGGATGAAATATAGATAAAGAAAAACGAGGGTGGAGCTGTTATAAGAAAAGAGAAAATATTTGTATTCAAATTTGCATATTAGTGGAGGAAGTATTAAAATTTGAATAATAGCGGAGGAAGAAAAAGAGTCAAGGAAGATGATAGCATCACTGACTGTGAATATTGATAAAATAAAATTGATTTTTAAAAAGGGAGGAAGACAGAAGAGACGGCAAATGTGGAAATACAAAGGGGTAGGATTGGAAATAGTGAAGGAATATAAGTACCTGGGAGTGTGGTTCTAAACAGGGAACACTTTTGAGAAGCACACGAAAATAATAGCGGGGAAAATACGGAAAGGAATAAACGCAGTATGGGGTATATACAAAAGGGCAAAGATATGTAGTCTGAGAAGGAAACTATGTTTCATGGAAGCATTAGCAAAGAGTGGGATGTTGTACGGAGTGGAGACGTGGGGGTGGAGACGGAGGGAGCAAATAGAAAAATTACAGGGTAAATATGTGAAAATGGCAATGGGTATAAAAGAAAACACCCCTAGCTTTATATGGAGGCGGGAATAAGGGGCATAGGAATAGAAGCATGGAAAAGAGCAGCAAACTACCTGTGAGGTTATGAGAATGTCGGAAGATAGGTGGCCGAAGAAGTGTTTGAAAGACGAAGCCAGATGGATACTAAATGCAAACCCATCCAAATGAGGATTGGAAATGAAGAGAGCCATGGAGGAGGTAGGAGTGGGAGCAATATGGCATAAAATAAAAGACGGAGATATGGCGGGAGTAGGAACGATAATCAAAAGAGCGATACAAATAAAAACGGACGAGGAAATACAGCAAGACTGGGACAAAATTGAGTAGTCGACATATTGCAGGGAGTATAAAAATCGAAAACAAAATATCGGAAAGGAAGAGGACTGGGAAGCGAAGGGCATAGAGGGAAGAACGAAAGAAACATGGGCAAAGTTACGATGCGGGAATATAGAAAAAGGAGGTAGAAAGGGATTCGCAGATACTGTATGTCGATGTTGTAGAAAGTAGGAAGAAAGTTTGGAACACATCCTTGAATGCGAGAAAATGAAAAATGAATAAGGAAGTGGTAGAGCATTTGGAAGAGTGGCGAAGAGGCTACAAGGGAGAGACACTGAAAGGGAAAATTAATAGAGGAATGGAAGGGAGACCGATAAAAGAATTGTGCAAGTGTGTGCGAGCCTTCGAATGTATGGTGAGGAGGGGAACTTGAAGGAGAAAATGACGAAAGATAAATGTAAAAAAAAGGAGAAAGAAACGTGTAAGTGGGTATCAATGTACAGAGGGGGGAACTGTGTAAACACCCGCAAGGGTAACCTGGAAATAAAGAACTACTACTACTACTGCTAAATTAGTTCGTTCATTTTTTTTTAATACACTTGAATTTTTGCTAAGTTTTTCCGGTGTTGTGAAATTTTTATTTTTCATTTTGAAAAAATTATAAAAAATCGTAAATTATTCATCTTTTCTGGTATGTAAGGTTTCTCATTACTTGTGAGAAATTTCTATTTAACGAGCGGTTTCGTTTATACAGTCTTAAAAAAAAAAAAAAAATGGAATTTCACAATACCGACAAAATTTTGAATAAAATTCAAGTGTATTCCAATTCAAGTGTATGAGAAGAAAATAAGTTTTCTGCATATTTTCAATTTTTTAATTTTTTAACAAGTTGTTAATAACTTTTTGATATTGTTATTATTGGAAATTATTGTGCTCAGTATTTGACATACGATTGATTTTTTTTTCAGATTTTTGCAGTATCGCTGAGTACGCGAAATTCTCGTTCTATTTCGGTTTTGTTGAGCCTGTACCCGCCATACATCATTCAGTTTTAAATAACTGTTAGTTATCAATTCTTTAAATGATAACACTTATCCTTCTTAATAATGAATAAAAAATTGTTACTTTTACCAGAAACAATGTCGATGATACATCCATAAAATGTATTTTCAGTAATTATTAAAAAATATTTACTTCGATCTTTTTAAAAAGTCCCCTAAATTTTATTTTTACAGTCAACATTATAAAATTTTGATGCATAAGAACAGCAAACCTTGAAATGCGCAAGATACTTGTTGAAATGTATATCGAACAACAATTGCGGCCCGTTTACCGCACATGTGATTTTGAACTCTAACCGTCCTTTTTCGTGATATTGAACCTAGTGTCTAGTATAATTGCAGGTGCAAGATTGTATGTTTCTGAAATTGAAAACAATTCAATGAGAATTGAATTAGATAACTCAAAAATTGAATTATTCAAAGAAGGGCATACAACCAAACAGACAATGTTTCGTTTTTATGCATTAGTAGGGATATAATATGTATTGCGAAAATCGATACTAAGACACATTATTTCAGGTAAATCATTGAATTGTCTGAATAGCCAAGCGAATAGCCTGATTTTAGTGTAGGCCTTGTAGAACAATTGTTCGTTACATAAGAGCCGTAGAAATGAAAACAAAAATGACATTCGGCTTTATTGATCAGTGGTTATTTTTCAATCATTCATTTTCTAACTGTTATAGATATAAGATAAAAATTCGCTTTTCAAGTTAAATAAAACGTTTTACGATTTTTATCATCCCCTAAAATTCTTTGAGTTAATAACGGATTGCGCTAAAGAAGCCTAAAGTATATATTTTCGCAAACTTACCATTTTCAAGAAGACTCAACTGAATCGGAAGTTAGAACGAGATTTCATTATCGTCGCGGTTCTTCGGACAAGATGTCGAGCACCAAGACTGTTAGCCGCTAACGGAATTATCTGTTTAAAATAAATAAATCGTCAATTTCGAGCTTCGCACAATGACCAAATGATTCCTTGCTACAACTAAACATTAGTTGGATGATGATAATGATAGTATTGGTAAAAATAATATAATAATTATAAGAGAAATTGTAAGCCCCCTTACAGTTTAGCTGGCTTCCTATGCATCCGGGATTTTTCCTGATTATTATTGCTGTTGCTGTTGAATGATTTGCTCAGAAAATGTCCTCTCATGATCAAATAAAAATCGATTATCTTCCGCGTAGTTTCCTTCAGATGTGCCTCACATCCGACCATTGCCGAAACTGCATCCAAAATACTATTAAGAGTTTGGAGGTTGACACCCATTTCCCCGACACCATCGAGGATGGACATTTCTAAGACTTTGGTCAGCTGAAACAACTGCTGACTTGGAAATTGAAGTCTACCACGATCGAACAACTCGAAAAATCCATATTCGTTGTCAATAATTGGAGATGTAAATTTAAAAATCGGGCGGAATGAAAGATTATGTATAGTTTTGGCCTGCCCACTGTCAGTACCCCTAAATATTTGCGTCGACAATCTAATGGATGGAATTACTCACCTTTTTCACTAGATGTTGATATCTTCGTATGTGAACATGTGCTTTTTGCCTGGAGCGGGCGTATCGACTTTTCAAGTCGCTGGACTGTCGACGGATATTATTCAAGCATAAGTTTCTCACTTTTTTACAGTGCACGCACCGTGGAACCTTAATGCGTTGATAGCTTCCATCGGCGATTACCGAACAATTTTTCGAGCGGCTGAAAAAAAATAGGAACCTTCGAATTTGTCGACCAAATGTAATTAAGAATTACCTGCAGGTCCAATCCCAACAAAAAAAAGTTCGAACGAGAATTTCAAGAACTTAGCGATGGGATAAAAAGTTTTACAACGATAAAAACTTTGCTGAAAAATTATGGACATTCGGAGGAATGAACACAATCATTTAAGATGAAAAGAAACAATAAGGTTTGTCAATATTTTCCGGATTTTGTAAACAATTTATTAATAAATTTTCGATATTCTTATGATCTACAATAAAATATGTTCAATGTGCTTGGTGTCTTCTATATGACTGATTTTTTTCAGATTTTCATATCATTCCTGAGTTTTTGAGAAACGCACTCTATCTTATATTTGTTCGGATTTGTTTCTCCACATCTTCCTTGAAATGGCAATACAAGAAATAATTATAATATAAAAAACGAAAGCCAAAAAGATGTGAAAATACCTTTGTGTACTAATGCCAGATCCACTGCATAGCTTCGCTGCTCCCACAACTTCGATCAACTCTTCAAACTCCGGTATTGTCATTATAACGTCATCCATTTTCAATTCCCCGAGACGGTCGGATGTACGTATCTGCGGATATGTATACAAATTTGATTTGGAAAGAATGACTAGGCAAACGAAAAAAAACTTGTGCAAACAAAAAATAAGGATAAATAACTTTTAAAGATTATTACCGTAACGGAAAGATCTTTATGTACGTGCATGCGAATTCTCAATTCGAACGAAAGAGGATCAACTTGAAACAGGACGAATTCGTCCTCTGATCCTGGCGAAGGCGCCCAACTCCACGTTTTTGGTAATGGTTTTTCCGATAGATAAGATTTCAACGTTGTCGGTGTCAAAGTATGCGGAATCTCGAGCTGATCATGATTCAATATCTCAGTTTCTTCAACATCTACCTGGATGGACTGAAAACAGTACATTTCTTTTGAGTTGCGAACGAGACAATATAACCATTTCAAATAATAAATTTGCGCATTGTCGCTGGCTATTGCCAAAGGGTACATTTGATTCGTTTGGTTTATAGACGATATCTAAGGACGGAAGAAGTAGCTTGAATTTCGGATACATGAGTCTCATAAATGATTAGAGATAAAGGAGGTAAAAAAGAATTGAATTGGCGTATGGATGTACGAGAAAGAGACAGAGAGAGAGTGAGAGCGCGAATGAAATTTTGCATATACAATTCTTCAAATCGTATAAATGTTTATGAACAGAGAAAAAGTGAATTTTGCAATCGGATTAAATTAATATTATTCATTACATAAACTGATATATTACAGGTGTACGCACAAATTACTAAACAAATAATGTCGTACAAAGTGTTACAGATTAGTAGAAAAAATGCAAATTATTCACATGACTCTACAAAATATTACCACAGAGAAACTGCTGCAGCTTCACGTCACATTTTCGAAAAGTTCGAACATTTTCCTGGAAATATACATGTAGCAAAAATTATATTACCTCAACATTGTCTTCTATAACACCCGCATCTTCACAAGAAGTTGAAGGTTCCTCAGGAATTATAATATCGTTTATCTCAACCCGATCTTGTTTTTCAGGGATGGCACCTTTACGTAGGTCATATCTTTGACGAGGAAGAATGTGGGTTGTGCTTCCTATGTTCACAACATCAGCCCGCAGAACATCTTCATCACAAAAATGCATTTCACAAATGAAATCATTGTTGTCGAAAACAACGCCAAGCGACTCGGCCCATTGTTGCCTCGTTTCCTTGCACTATTAAAAAATAAAGAGAAATTAGTCAAGCAACGAGGACAAATTCCATACATACATTTTTTTTAATTCAACGAAATGAGAACATGAAAAAGAATCTAAGGACCAAGCTGTTTGTCCCATGTGCCATACATTTGTAATAAATTCCTCATTCATGAGACCAAATGTGCACACACTACATGCGTTTAATAGAAATTATTTTACCTTTGGCACTTTGAATAGTGTCAGTTGCCGGACACCGCGTAATTGCCGTTCGGCCTGGCTGGGTTTGCTGCCACCTGTGCAACCCGCAGCTGCACAAACTCTCCCCATTCTGTTTCGAGGAAATAATACAATAAATATTTTTCAATTTGATGTAAGTGGGAAGAAGAAGTTACAGACAACGACAAACAAATAAAAAGAAATATCGGGTGTGCATTGCTTTATGAAAGTGAATTATTCATTCTCTAATTAAAAAAAGAATATACTCACCTCAATATAACGATAGTCCGATAGTAGCTAGGGTCGAAAATAATAAAGTTGATTAATAACGTAAAAGTCTTTGGTTTAAAAAAGTACAATAAACAACCCGCTCACATAAACACAAATACCCTGTTCGATTCAAGAATCCAATATGGATGCCACTGTTTTCATTCTCTTTGTCAAGGAGGTTAGAGTAGGAGTCCGAACTCTTAAGGCCCCTCTACACTACTCGCGAAGTTAATCGAAGTTGGGCGAGGACGAGAGTGTAGAGAGGCACTTCGTGCTTCTTCGCCTCGCTTTGCTTCGCTTCGGGCGACTTCCGATCGGTGTCGGTATTTTGGGCCGAGTCAAAGGACCGAAGTCGCGCCTCGACCCGCCCAACTTCGATTAACTTCGCGAGTGTGTAGAGGGGCCTTTATGGAGAGACTTGAAAAAAGTGGCTACAAAAACATGCACAAACAGGGATGGCGCCACTATCGCTAAGACCTCGAGAAGTGAGCTGCGTGTGACAGAGACGGAACAAATGAATTATAAGAAGTAAGCTGTATGTGAGGATGAATGATACTTGCGAAGTGTGCTGTACATGAGGCAAAATGATACTTGAGACGTGAGCTGCATGCAAGAGAAAAAGCAACATTTTCATGAGTGTTGCACTATTTCCTTCTTTTGCCAGTAAAGATTATTGAAAATATTCAGAGGGGATAGGTACAACAGAACACTATGAGATAATGTAAAATTTATGTTTATTGTAATTATTTACAATGTAACTGATGTAACGCGTGTACAGGACTTGCAAACTTTTTGCACATTTTTTCTCATCTTTTTTCTTTGCTTTCGTTTCTGCTTTTATATGCGAAAAGGATTAAGATCTCATCTCTCATCATATCTTTATTAATCATTTTGCTGATGATTGCTGTACATCGTATCTGTACTAATCATTTTGCTGATGCGCTGATCAGCGCACGACGTACCCAAACCGGTTTCTTTTTTTCCCTCATTTCTTCTACGTTTACGAGATACGGGCAAACTTTTGTTACTTCCGCCTCCGATCGACTCAGTCGTCGAAGAATTGTTTGTTCAACTCGCGGTTGCCTGACGGTGGGACGCTACGAGGCAATATCCGATATGAGTTAGGCTAGCAGTACCGGTTCTATCGGACCATGCTTCTGTCCCGTACATTCCAACTCTTCCTCCTCTTCCCTCGAGGGTTCATATTCTCCGTTTCGATTTTCTGGAAATTACGAGCACATTTTTATTTTGGAACATTGAGTGCGTGGTTTTGTAACGTTTGTCCAGAAAATGCATCAAAATCACAATCATAAAAGTTATCGTCTTCGACAAAAATTAACGTAACGTTCCCTTTCAGAAAATTTATTGTACTAATTAGGCATAAATTGGGGAGTTATAAATTGTATCCAATGCCGTAAATCGCATATGTCTTTAAATTTATTTTAAGAAATCGTCGATACGCCGACCGAAAGTCCAGAGTTGTACTTTCATAACATTCAATCTATGTCTGTGGGTACAGCCCCAAAATTATGATACAAAAATAAAATAATGTGACTAAGAAAAAATCATAACAAGATATAATGCTTAGTAAAAGAAAGAATGTAGGCATAATAATCGAGTTTTATTTGTTGAATTACCCTGGGCACCTTGAATAGTGCAAGTTGTCGCACTCCACGCTGCTCCCTTTCTAATTTCACCGCAGCGCTTCCTCCCTTGCAATCACCCACTGCGCAAATTTTCACCATCCTCCTACAAAATGAAAATGATTAATATTCTTCACAAAATTTGATAAAATAAGCAATGTCATAGTGATTATAAAATAAATGCACCGTTGCATATGAACATGATAAATGTGACAGCTACGCACGGCACATACACCTTCATAATGGATTAAACAGATTCAACAAACCATTATCGAAAATGAAATTCTTCACGTTAATAGAGATAAAACAGATATTTTTTCTCACCTCCGGATTTATAAAAAAGATTTCTCGTCGAAATCGTTCGATTGGAAACTTTGCAATAACGCACGCACTGTATTGAAATTCGATATGGACGCTGAATCATGCCAATTATCGTATTTGCTGGGATGCGGATTCGATCCTCTACATCTCTCTTACACGACATCGATACTCAGCTTACTTCTCGAGGTCTTAGATATAGTGGCGCCATCCTTGTTTTGCATGTTTTCGTAGCCACTTTGACATGAACAGATCGGACTCCTTCTACTCTAACCTCCTTGCTCTGTGTATCCGCGACCCACCTCGTTTCGTCTCTCTTACACGTAGCTCACTTCAAAGGTCGATACTTTTAACTAGCGCTGCTAGCGGGAGGTTTAAGTACCAAACTTATCCGAGTGATTTTATGGTCACTTTTTACTACCCCTTCCATTGGAGTCCGGACTCCTTTAGTATAGTCTCCACCACGGTCTTACATACAGGTCTGGAAACTCTGCCAGAATTCGCATGGTGGGGGTAGGCCGCTTACGGACGAAAATTTTCGTTGAGAGTTGACACTACGTGGCGCCTCAATCTTGCCCCCAGATGAACATAACCACCAAAAATAATTTTGTAAACAAAAGCGACTCATTAGTGGATTTCTTGTGCTATTGACTTATCGGAAGTGAAAAAATGCCGAGAATCTGTGTTGTGCCGGGGTGCAAAACTGGAAGCAGAATTGTATTATCGAAGCACTCGTTATTTCGCGTGCCAAAAGATACAGTGCGGTGGAAACAGTGGGAAAACGCGATCCCGGGTATTATAAAATTAAGTTCGTTGGATGTCATTTGTGACAAGCATTTCAAGGCTGAAGACATTTCTCATGAATGGAAAAAAGAGGATGAGAATGGTCAAATAATCACACGAGTAAGTATATTAAAAACAATGTATATAATAATGGATACATTTTTTTCAAATTTTGTATTTTGTCTTTGAAGGTTCAATACAAGCGGCCACGACTGAGTGATACCGCTGTGCCTACAAAATTTAACGAACCAACCGGGAAAATGGGTATTGAATCAGCGGATTTGGAAAATCTCTCGCCAAACATTGTCAACGATATTGTCAATTTGCTTCCCGCCAAAACGTCTGACATGGAAGGTATGTCTACTGTTGTTATCATTTATTGCTGTCTGTAGTTTCGTGTTGGGATATTTAACATTCCTTGCATGTTTACACTTTTTTAGGATACCTATGCAAACAGGTGCTCAAGAAGTATAAGTCATGTACCAGTTGTGAAGAAGCCGTGCGGATGAAAACCAGCTGTTCATCCTCGGTTTCTCAATTAGTACAAATGAAATCACGGGGTGGCTTGATCCATGCTAATCTCCATTTTTTCAATCTCATTCGTCACGTTGAAGTTTCATTTGCTAAGAACTGTTCCCGTATCGATGCTTTCGATCAGACTCTTGATGAAGTGTTGAACACATACAACTTTTCTTTCCCTTGTAAAGAACACGCGTCTGAAATACTGTCTTATGCTATTGTATATTACATAAGACTAAGAATGAGACAAAATGCGTATCAAGAAAACCAGAAGCTGAAAAGAGACTTCGTTGTAAAAAAAAAATTGTCAAAATTGACGAATTCCTGATTTTTCTAAAGATTGTAAAAATAAAATGCGACGTGGTATAAATGATTTCATCGTTTTGTTATTCACCCATAGTTCAAAACCTTTACCAACGACCAAAAAACCGATAAAAAAATAAAAACATTTATTTAAAAATTAATTCGAATTTTTATTTGCGAGAAAGAAAATGATGACATACAAAAATGATACAATGTGTATAAATAATTAATACAACACCAGAAACCTATGCAAAAAAAAAGCTCACTCTTCGGGGATCGAACTCGGCTCCTTCAAAACGGTAGCTCATGTCAGCACCGTATCCGTGCGACCACGATTATCATTCCATGAGTAAGACAGTTTTCTAATATTTAAGTTATAGCCACGCTTGGGGTTTAATTAGATTTGGCGGCTTGTTGGGTTGGTTCACCGCTTAATTTTATTCATTATAATTAGCTATATTGGTAGATATACCACCAATATATATATATACTGCAGAACCAATAATTGAAATGAGGTGTTACGGAGACAGGCAGATGCAGAGTAATGCGGCGATTAGCTCTGTCTTTTTTCAATACCTCCGTCTGCCCCCGTACCGCACTTCGCCGCCAACTCTTTTAAGATCGCAGCGCTCCAGCGGCCAGTGCATTAAAAAATTTTCGTCAGTAAGCGACCCCCCCGATCCGGCGGAGTTTCCAGACCTGTATGTAAGACCGTGGTCTCCACGCGCTAACCCATGGCTCCATAGGTAAACTCGTATCCCGTTAGTATATATATCAGTACCGATGTATCAGTAGGCCTACTCGGTAACTCGTTAGAACTCGGTAGCGACAGTTTTCGTATCGTTAGCTAGCGACAGCCAATCGTATGGAGGATTACAGCAGAAAGCGCGCCTCTTATTGGCTGTCGCTAGCTAACGATAACGATACTGTCGCTGCCGAGTAATAACGAGTTACAGAATAGGCCTACTGTAGCGGGATTTCGTAACTCGTTATAACTCGGTAGCGACAACCAATCGCATGGAGGATTACAGCGAGTTGCAGAATCGCGCTGCAGGCGGTACAGGTAAGACGTCCGCGCACAATAGTGCCTCTAGCTACTAAAGTAACGCACTATTTCTATTATCCCAGTGAAAATTGGAACGCCAAGCCGAAAGAATTGGACTTCCAACCAATAATCCAAATTGAGTTCGGTAGTACCAGAGATTAGTAGGGAGATGTACACCCAGAGATTAGTAGGGAGATGTACAACGCTCCCGTTTTCGGCGTGCCCCGGGAATGGCGCTAAATCGCGGCGGCGAGTTCGGAATATAATTTTGTGATCATCGCCTCTGTCGAGGTTGCAGATTCCCTTGTAGCCGCGGGAGTCGTGATCACCGCTCAAGTCGGTATCGCAGTCAGTGTGAACACGAATGAGTAGCTCGGTGGGGGAAAAGTCTCCGCCCCTCGCAAATCATGCTTACTCGACAGGCGAACGGAGCGAGGTTTTCCGTCCGATCGAGCTCGATATATTTGTGTGGCCGTACTGCGGATTAGAATATGCATTAAATGAATTTCAAAGTGAAAAACATTTATCGAGATCATTGTTTTCTCTCGGTTGCCTGTTTATGCCGAGAATGCGGGTTAAAAAAATTAACGACGAAACGCGTTGAAAAATAAAACGCCGAAACGACCGTGGAAGGTTCAAAGAGAAATCTTGAGCCTTTGCCGCGGTCGATTCGGCGGTTTTTTTTTCAACACTAAACATTATAGATAAGCGTGTATCATAAATGTTTCTCCATCCTCAATGAGCGTCGTGGCTGAGTCGGCAGCCTGACGGATTAACAATGCTTGCGGGCCGGGTTCGATCCCCGGTGAATCGATTTTTTATCTATTTTTTTTTCTTCATTGTATATTCAAAAAATTTCGAACTTCCTCTCGCTTTAGCTACTCTCGCCTGTCCAGGCATGATTGATGATATTTAATTCATATATGTTTAATAATAAAAAAAGACATTGGCTACCCCGGGGATTGAACCCGCGTCGTCCGTACTCAGAGCCCGCACGCTGATATCTCAGCCGCGAGGCTCTTGTGACTGTAAGGCTGCCTTAGGTATACAGACTTATCCAATGTGAATTATGTTGAAAAAAAAATGCCGAAACGATCGAGAAAGGGAAAGTTTGAGAAAGAGAACTTTCAGTCTTTCTCGATCGTTTCGGCATTTTTTTCAACACATTTCACATTGGATAAGTGCGTATACCTAAGGCAGCTTTGCAGTCACAAGAGCCTCGCGGCTGAGATATTAGCGTGCGGGCTCTGAGTACGGACGACGCGGGTTCGAGCCCCGGTAGTAGCCAATGGCTTTTTTTAAAATTAAATATATATGAATTAAATATCATAAATAATGCCTGGACAGGCGAGAGTAGCTAAAGCGAGAGGAAGTTCGAAATTTTTTGAATATAAAATGAAGGAAAAAAAATAGATAAAAAATCGGTTCACCGGGGATCGAACCCGGACCGCAAGCATTGTTAATCCGTCAGGCTGCCGATTCAGCCACGACCCTCATTGAGGATAGAAAAACATTTATGATACACGCTTATCTATAATGTTTAGAAAAAAACCGTGTTGAAAAAAAACCGCCGAAACGACCACGGCAAAGGCTCAAGATTTCTCTTTGAACCTTCCACGGTCGTTTCGGCGTTTTATTTTTCAACGCGTTTCGTCGTTAATTTTTGTAACCTGCATTCTCGGCATAAACAGGCAACCGAGAGAAAACAACGATCTCGATAAATGTTTTTCACTTTGAAATTCATTTAATGCATATTCTAATCCGCAGTACGGCCACACAAATATATCGAGCTCGATCGGACGGAAAACTTCGCTCCGTTTGCCTGTCGAGTAAGCACGATTTGCGAGGGGCGGAGGCTTTTCCCCCACCGAGCTACCCATTCGTGTTTACGCTGACTGCGATACCGACTTGAGCGGTGATTACGACTCGCGCGGCTACAAGGCAATCTGCAACCTCGACAGAGGCGATGATCACAAAATTATATTCCCGAACTCGCCGCCGCGATTTAGCGCCATTCCCGAGGCACGCCGAAAACGGGAGCGTTGTACATCTCCTTACTAATCTTTGGTACAAGTACATTTTGAACAGCGTATTTTTGGTAGCGTCATTTGTGAAAAAGTGTTTGCTTTGCATAGCCGTACAAAATGGCCGAGGGAAAGTCTCGTCGTGTTGCCCAAACGGAAGATTTATCGAATGTTGAGTTCGAAACGAGTGAAGATGTCGAAGTTATTCCGACTTTTGACAATATGGGGCTCCGAGACGAGCTCCTACGAGGAATCTATGCATACGGTAAATATAACAACTCCGCATATTCGCTCCCATGCAACATTCGCGTGCATAACCTCACTTTTCCCACTCCGAGCCTAACCGAATTTTGGGAAACGTTTGCCCTGCGTTAACCTCATTCGGACTCACTTGCTATCGAATAAAGCATAATTCTTTTTTTTGCCATTTTCTCACAGGTTTCGAAAAACCGTCCGCTATACAACAGAGATCGATAAAGCCGATTATGAAAGGACGCGACGTTATAGCTCAAGCACAATCGGGTACAGGAAAAACAGCAACCTTTTCTATCTCGATACTGCAAGGCTTGGACACGCAAGTACGAGAAACACAAGTTCTGATACTTTCGCCGACTCGAGAGTTGGCTGTTCAGATTCAAAAGGTTATTCTTGCTCTGGGAGATTTCATGAACGTACAGTGTCACGCTTGTATCGGCGGAACGAATCTTGGCGAGGATATAAGAAAACTAGATTATGGCCAACACGTTGTGTCCGGAACCCCTGGAAGAGTCTTCGGTGAGTAAATTTTTTAAATAATCAATACCCTGACAATGAATGCTAAATGGCGCTTATGTTCGAATACCACTAATCGCCATAGCTCGACAATACGTTCAATAAGATATATTTTTAATGTAGTAGTCTCGCCAAGGTGTTTTTCTATAGATTTCTTTCTTATTTTGAGTACCCATGCAGAACAATATTAAGTGATTACCTACAAAACTTAAAAAGGATTTACTGTTGTGCATTCGAGATATTGGAAATCAAAGATTGCATGGTTTTACATGTGTTCTTATGGGGAGCAGTGGATAATTTCACATTTCAACATATGACGAAACGGGTTTAAAAAAATCATGAATTTTGACTGTCCAGTTTCGGAGATAGCAATTTAAATTAAGCAATGTCTAGCGACACTAGCGCCAAATATAACAAAAATGCACTGGGCTTGTGACATTGCCATGATCTCTGCGCTTGCTAGACTACAGTAGCATGCGCATATCCATATACACGGAGTATCTAGGTATTAGCAGCCGCAATGGATAGTCTGATACAAAAGTGAGGGTTGGGTGATGGAGGGAACATTGTTATTTTTGGAACTCTAAACGTATTAGTCGTTTTCATCATTACTTTATAAGTTTTTACATCCCGATAAGATGTACAACCTACATTATAAGGATATTTCGCAACATTTCGAAGCTTTCATGGATTGAGCGGAGAATATACTTTTCAACGTGACTGTGGCGAGACTACTACCTTAAAGAGAAGTGATATATTTTATTTTTGGCATTTAAAATTTATCGCTCATAATTGATTCAGTTCAATAAAGAAATGTATATGGTTTTATTTCAATGGGATGTGTGAGTTTCTCCGCCCACTGATGCTCACGGTAACAGAATGAGTGTCGCTAACCATGAAAAAAGAAACTCGCAATCCAAGCAGTGCACTGTCGCTAAATTTATCATTTTTTTCCTTTTAAATATAAAATAATCGAAAAATATGCATTGATATAACATTTGAAGTACGTTATTAATACGTTTGTGTAAAAATAATAATCTCAAATGCAGGGCTCGGAATGTATTACGGTAATAGTGTCGTTTTTTATGGAAATTTTTGTATCCAGAAGTTGGTGCCCTGCTCAAGAATAATAGAATCCCACCTCCCATTCCCCCGAAAGATAAACTCCCCCGAAACTCCTTAATAACTTACGCATGGACAAGACAAATTAAATATTGTTCATACATTTTCAGACATGATCAAGAGACGAGTGCTGAGAACAAGGGCAATAAAAATGCTGGTACTTGACGAATCCGACGAAATGCTCAACAAAGGATTCAAAGAACAGATCTACGATGTTTATCGATATTTACCCCCAGCGACCCAGGTCGTACTAGTATCAGCCACACTGCCCCACGAAATTCTCGAGATGACGAGTAAATTCATGACCGATCCAATTCGTATTTTGGTCAAACGGTAAGTTCTTTGTTAATTTGTTCTTCGTTACTAGAAATCGCATACTGGGACTGAAAGGTGTATTTTTTGTTTCAAATTGCACCCTTTACCCTCCATTTTTTCAAATTAATTGACTTGACAATAATTAATTTATTTACGCACAGTGACGAATTGACGCTAGAGGGCATCAAACAGTTCTTCGTCGCAGTGGAGCGCGAAGAATGGAAATTCGACACACTCTGCGACCTCTACGACACACTGACGATAACGCAAGCCGTCATATTTTGCAATACGAAACGCAAGGTCGACTGGCTGACGGAAAAAATGCGGGAAGCAAATTTCACCGTTTGCTCGATGCACGGTGACATGCCGCAAAAAGAACGTGACAATATCATGAAGGAATTCCGCTCGGGACAGAGGTAACGAAAGCGACAATTTCATTCGTCCGATTTGAAAGTCACACAGGAAAAATCATGACGTTCGGGGCTTTTGACATGACCTTTTTGTCTTATCTTTACAGTCGCGTCCTAATAACGACTGATGTTTGGGCACGTGGAATAGACGTGCAGCAGGTATCACTCGTCATTAATTACGATTTGCCGAACAATCGTGAACTCTACATCCACAGAATAGGCAGATCTGGTCGTTTCGGAAGGAAGGGTGTTTCCATAAATTTTGTAAAGACAGACGACATACGAATCCTTCGCGATATCGAACAATACTATTCAACGCAAATCGACGAGATGCCGATGAACATCGCCGATCTCATCTAGATCATAAGAGTCATTTACTTTTAAGAAAACACGCGGCTGAAACGATGAGAATCGTTATACGAAAAAGCTATTGTTAACATGTTACGTGAAATATAAAAGGGACCTAAGTTATTCCGTTTCTCAAGCATCTCTTGTGTAACTGTACCTTTCTCATGCACTTTTCGATGTTTGAACAACAAAATAGTGACGAAAATCAACCGACACGATGTAATCGATGTAATAGATTGTGGGGAAATATTTTTCACTTTCTCATGGCGACAACGTTCGGGTTTGCGTATTTAAATTTGCTCTTTATCACTTGGACACCTCGTGTGAACACGTTTTTCACATCCTTAGTGCGAATCTTGGGTTTTCAAAGGACAGGTCTAGTTTTCAAATTGTTCCACGCTTTTTTAAAGGATCGGGGAAAAAAACAGAACTAGGTATTAAAGTGTGTACTGCATTATCCAAGAGTAAAGTGTTACAAATGAAAATGGACATTTTTACAAAAATATAGCAAAGACGGAAAATCATGAAAAAATGCACAACTTTGCAATGAGTAAAGATTTTGAAAAAATACCTTCGCGATTCTACACCTTAAACTATGGACGTCTAAGAAAGTTATTGGGGTTTTCTCCATAAAGTTGAATCATTACGAGACCTGAAAGTGAAAAATAATTTGTAGGATTCATCAATGTAATAAATATACAGACACCTAGATATTGCAAAGTAAATAAACGTTTATTACCAGAATAGAAAATCCAGTAAAAATATAAGTGGATCGCGCACTCATGAAGAGTTTGCGCTGTACAGGTACAATACCGTGGGGCGGTGGTCTTTGCACACTGGCTTTACACAAGAAGCGTATGTCAATGCATCGTTTTTTTTATTCGATTTTCAATAGCCAAACGACCACCGTTTTCCTTTCTTCAATTTGTCTACTCTTGTGCATTCCTTTCTCCCATCTTCGGTAATTTTTATCACAGATCAAGCTTCGCTTGAAATATAAATACACAACACGGTGAAAGAAAGCAAAAAAGTACAGAAAAACCACACATGCGTAGCGGAAAAAATCAGTAAAATGACCAATGACGCAAAAATGTTTTAGAAAAATCTTATTTTAGTAATAAAAAGTAACAAAAAATGACGAGAACAGCAATAAAATTATCGATTTACGGACTCCCTCCAGTTGGATCCTCCCACGCCTCATCGGTTTCGGAGATATTCGAAATTGAAATCTTGCCGGTTCCTTATACGCCTGGAAAATGTTCCCAATAGGGGATTGAGCCCAATCGTCACGTACAATCTCATTTAAGAAGGTTGGAGCGGTCCAGTTTACTCAAATTTCGGTTTATTCGTTTTTTTTTTCAATAAATCTCAGAAAAAAATATGCATGCGAGGTATAGATTCATTCTGTAGATGCTAAGTTTCCATAAAATATATAATTAAAGGAAGAAATTATGCATTTTTATACTTTGATTACGTTAAAAAAAAACTGTTATGTTACTACCAGCTTGAAGAAGTTTAACATTATACATGATTATTATGAAAAAGCCGTAATCTTTTATTAGAATAAAACGATTAAAAATATTTAAAAGATTGAAAATATTCGCAATCTTTTATCAAATCTTGATGGTTCAATATTGAATGGATATGGTTTTCGATGAGCAAGATGGATTTTTATTATTTTCGAAATGTTTATAAAGGTTTAGTTTACGTTAATCCGTTGTTAGAGATGCTTTATCTTGATGCTAAATAGCCCAAAAATTACTTTACTCGTAGCGTGAATGTCTTGCCCATCTAACCGCTTGTAAAATTACATACAGTAAACTATTTTTTAACTCTGGTGTTTTGTGGCGAAAAAATTAAAAAAAAATCGTAAAGACAGTCTAGTCTGGACAATAACATATATATATATATATATGTTTACATTTAATCTTGGATTTAGAGTAACGCTTCAACCTCCTTAAGAATTTCAACTGCGCTCGAGTCACGTTCGAAATGCTTTTTAATGAAAGAAGCTTCGCGGTAGATACGAGAAAAAAAACCTCGAATGTGGAATGTAACATTAATTACACGGAGAGAATTAAATGTTAAAAATTACCGTGCAGTAATGGTAACCAGATGACAACCCTGAAACTTCGCTTATTATTACTGAGTAAAACACAGATTTTCACGAAAATAAAATAAAATTTCTTCTTCAGATAGAAAATTTTACCAGATTTTCTAGTAAATTTTAATGTATAACAAAATACGCAAAACTTAAATTTAAAAAATATATAATATCAGCGAAATTTTACTGTGCATTTTATTATTTTATGCCTTTCAAAAATGTCTATAAAAAAGTATTGTCTTTATAACAGCTATTTTGAGATTTATTATAAAATTTAATGAGTGTTATAGGAAAATGTATTGTGCTCTCGGTAAAAATTATCGTGCGCGCTACCCTTCTTGTACAGTAAAATTGTAGCTACGTATTTGAAATTTTCTGTAACGTGAGTTAAAAAAACTTGTCGCATATGAATTATTATGCTTTTCTCACTTGTCACCACTTTGAAATATATCACGGTAATTTTTACCGTGAAATTCACGACAAAAATTACTGTTTAATTCTCTCCGTGTAGTAGAATTTTTGCCCAAATTAACCGTGAAGAAACGCGCAAGCGCTTGGACCATCAAATGAAGAAGGGTGGCTCGGTCAGTCCAACAGCCGTGCTGCGTGTTCAGTAAAAAAAATCAATAACCACCCTATCAGCTCGACAGCGTACGCTCGCTATGTTTTTTTTCGAAACTCGAATTTGTTCGACGTTTGAATTCGTCCACGATTATCGATGATCCTCCACGAGAACAGACGCGATATCCTAGTCATTGTTGACATCGAAATAGTAGCGAGATCGTGATCACTCAGCGGTTGAAACACACGCCTTCGATAAATCAATTTCCACCAGCTTGACAAGCAGCGATGTGGCGGAAACAAAGTGACGAACAAATGCAAAAAAATATAGCCGATGTTATGGTCAAAGTGTATATTGCCACGAGAAAAGTAAGATGTTACGTGCAGAGCGGGAGAAAAATGAAAATTTCGTAATCGAAAGGGAACGATTATTTTAAAACGCAAGCTGCAACATCCTGAACGAATATATACATATGCGGTAAATTGGAAAAAGGTATTTGAAGGTACAAGAAAAAAAAAAAATTGTCAAGCACGTCGCTTGGACGAGAATGGAGAATCAGCAAGATGACGGTACGATCAGAAGAGGTCAGCCCTTGCGAAGGTTTCAAAACGACTATAACAACGACAATCACCCTCAATCGCGTGAGTAACGAACCAAGAAAGTTTCACTCATATTCACATTTGCTGGCAAAAAGAATCTTTTCCGGTTTACTTTTAAAAAATGCGAGAACATTGCAAAACGTTATTCAAACGGAGAAAAAAATTTACGAACGAATGACGCCAAATTTCCCGAAAGTACGTTTCAATACGAAACAGAATAACAATTTTATTTATCTGTTATTGCATTTAATTTCTGTATAAAGAAAAATCCTTTATACGTAAATGGGACATTTTAATACCATTCAAAAAAATTCATTCATCAATATTTCTCGATTCTTGCAGCTTTTCTCTACGATAGAACGGCTTTTCTATGAACAGTCTTGATTATGTATAATATTTTTGCAGATATTCAACCGCCAAAATTCGAAAATATAAGCCAACAACAACAACAATTGTACGTTTCGCCACGTTCGAGTGTACGAATAGCTGTCTATTTGATGTCCGGGGTATTTCTGACAATGGAAATTGAGAGAACTACCACAGCTGAACAAACATTGAATATCGTACAATGCGAAAGTGAGCTCGGTCTTTCGAGAACACCGCCGATCACAGGCCCACCGGTGTTCGCATTGTGGCTCTGCTCGTCGCAATTGGAAGTCCAGTTGCGTCCCAATCATCGACCTTTGGAATTGGCGACGAAGTGGTCAGGCCTGGTGAAGAAATATGGCACTCAGGACGGATCCGATGACGAGGAGCCACTATTGTATTTTCGAAGAAACGTTTTTTTGACTCGACGCGAAGAGGAACAAGTGAAGGATCCGAAAACTCTTGAATTGCTTTACGCCGAGGCGAGGCACAACGTGCTCGAGGGTAAACGCATTGAATTATGTAACAAATTAGCTTTCTTCATTTTTATCCCCTCATTAATATTTAGTCCGTTTGCCTCATGTGTATGTATTCGAATTTTGGGTTCATTTTATTGATGCTACACATAAGTAAAAAAAGACAACTAATTTACAAAATATTCCATTATTTTATTTTCGGCAGAGGTAAAGTGCTGCATATTATTTGAGGAGAATATACACGGTTTAGTTTAAATATTCAATTATGATTTTTTTAAAGTCAATTATTATTCGTACACTTAATTCGCGAGATATAAATTGAAAACAAATTTTTGTTTACCTATGCTTATTTAGAAAACAAGAAATATTAACGGGTTACATCTAGCTCGTGGGCGGAAAAAAGAGGAATTTTCGTGAATTTTTTATTGTGCAGGTTTTCAATTTTTTTCCATTATAGAGTATGGTCTTAAGGGGCCAGTCCACTTTGGAGCCACGAAAAAAAGGCTATTTTCGCGATTTTTTTTTGAGGATTTTATAAAAGATGTGAATATAAAAGTTGTTGGGCTTGGTAAATAAAGTCTTGAAATACATTTAAAAAAAACATTTTATTCAATTTTATTCATTTTTAAGTACAAAAACTATAGTTTAATGTAACGCCTCAAAAATAGGTGGGCTAGGTAGCTCCATCACAACTCGGCAACGGCTTGTCTGAAACAAAAAAAATCAAAGTCCATTAGATTCAGTATGACACCAGTTACAAAATGACCCTCGGATATAAAGTTTTATCAAAAAATAAAAAAATGGCCGATGAAAAACGAAAAAAGTACAAAAAACGCGTTTTTTTCGCAGTCTTTCGCAAAAAAAGAGTAAAAATCAAAATTTCAAAACCATCGAGGGTCATCTTATTGCGAATCATGTTTACAATATGTGGTTCAAATTTCAAGAGAATCGGTTTATTAGTTTCAGAGATACGATGGAGCTAGATTTTGAAAACGTTGTTTCGAGAAAAACGCGTTTGAAGTTTATACTATGAAAAACTCTTATCTAAACTCAATCGGCAATTCTTGCACCGTACAAAATCCCTTCTGATTGATCATCGTCGATTTCTTCAAGTCTTGCTTTCTTTCGTTTGATTCTGGTCTCTTTTGAGCACTCATAACTGCGGCGGTTTGCAGAGCGAACATGCTCGTCATCGCGATTGTCGGCGAATCCGAAGGCGATCGGGCCGAGTTTGACGCCCATTATTTCCATTATTTTAAGCACTGGACGAAATCCTTCATTAAAGACACACGTGGAAACTTTGCAGGCAATGTCTACGATTTTTTTGCCGTTGAACATGTGTTTAGGTGCCATATTCCATACGGAGTTGTTAAAACTTTCATTATTGTTTTGCGTATGGCCCCCTAAACACCTTTCGAGCAGTTCTGTTTTGGTGAGATCCTCGTAAATAGGTTTTAAAACTTCCTGTACTTCCTCAGAAAGAGCAGGAGGATGTTTGTGGCCGATGGGTCGGCCGAGCGCGCTATACGCTCAGGTAGACGAAATGAGGTCCTGACGTTCAGGTAAAAAAAAAAATACTTAGAGAGCTCGGATTTTCATAAAATTTTGACACAATATTTCTGAATGTATGTACTTTCGAAAACAGTAAAAAAAAATCGATTTTTTGAAATTTTCAAAGTGGACTGGCCCCTTAAGTAGATTTTATAATTTTTGTATTGAAAAATATTTATAAATATGAATGAAACAAATAATCCGAAATATAAAAATCGAACGTATTTAGTTTTTTGATGAAATTATTTAGTACTTGGACGAAGGATTTAAGAAAATATTGATATTGGAAAAAATGGCCGCAGTACAAAGTCCAATCAATTTTCGATGAAAAAACGCTCTATTTTCGTTAATAAAAAAAAAACTATGCATCGAAATACAAAACCTTCGTTCAAGAACTGCTTTTTGATATATAAAAGAAGCTTGTAAAGTTTGAAGTTGATAAATGCAGTGATTTTTTTTAAAGATCGTGGTCACCGATCTTGAAAAAAGTCATCTTGAGAAAATTTCGTTTAAACTTCGCCGGTTCGCGGAATCTACCTATAAACGCGCATAACTTCTTCAATTTTGAACGGTTCGATTTGCAACTTTTCGAGAATCGTTTTAAAACGTTATATTTTCAGAATCGGTCTAAAACCAAAAAACGATATTTTCAACATTTTCAAACTATGTGTAAGACCTTAATGACAAATACTCTACGAGGTGATTTTTAACCCTTCGCGGTCACACGTTCTGGCTGGTCAACAACAAGACGCTGGTCAAAGGGGGTCGCAATGATTGCCGCGTTGACCCTATTGTTCCGAATGAGTCATAAAAGTTTAGGATATTAGTTTGAACATTCTAAATAGAATATGGAATTTTCGGTATTATATTTTTATCGAATTTTAAAATGGCGAAAAAAAATCAGCAAGGGGTCAATGCGTAGAAAAAGCCCTTTTTTACTAAAAAAATCATAAATCTTGCAATTTTCAATTTTTCTTCATACAATTTTAGGGTGATACTCTTGAGATATGATGGTTTAGGGAAAAAATAACTTTGGCAAGAAAACCTATAGTAATTTTGGCTTAAAGTTGCGCTTGGGGTCATTTTGACCCCGGGTGACCGCGGATGGTTAAAAAGGGGTGAAATGCTTGGTATCCTTTCAGGCAGATATACGTGCTGCTTTTCGATCCTGCAATCCATTAAGAATCATTTTATAAATCCGAATATTGTTTGACCTTCGATGCTGGAACATGAACAAAAAAAAAACAATGATTTAAAAGGATTCTACCATTTGATTTTAAAAGAAGAAGGGGAATGGTTGGCCTCGCAAGCGGATATTCGTACTTCAATTTCATTGTTCAATTAATTTACTCTGTTTTCCTCAATTTCCAAACTCAATTATTTTGATTGCAACTTTGTTCGGGAGGAGACACGAAGAAAAAAATTCAAAGTTTGCTCGTGAATAAAGCTGCAATTTCTTATCCGTTATTCAGGAAGATATCCATGCGAGGGACAGGCACGTTACGCGAGTTTAGGAGCCCTTCAAGCTCGTATCGAATTGGGCCCTTACAATCCACAAACGCACACATTGGCCTACTTTAGGAAGCATCGCGCCAGATTTTTGCCTCACCATTACAATTCGCCGAGCTTACTTCTCGGTCTTGGACTCGGTCTCGGTCTGGTCGGTGGCAAGGGTGCACCGGAAGCGCGACTCCTCGAACAGTATAAACGAATACCGAATCATTCCGGAACCAATCCAAACTCGAGAAAACTCGTGAGAAAGTATCTCGAGTTTTGCTGGGGACTGCCGACTTACGGCGCGGCCTTTTTTCAAGGTCAGATTGAGAGGCCCGTCCGCGGACTCGCATCTTGGATAACGAATTGTGATTTGTCGGTCCTCATAGCTATAAACACCACCGGTGTTTACATCGTCGATGATATGCACTGCGTAAGTACTTATCTTTTTTTTCTTTCATAATATTATTTCTAACGAATCGTTTTCTCTCGCGGACGTTGATGATTCCATTCGTTTTATTTTTTACACACCCTTGCCGTTGGCGTAGTTAGCATTTTTTTCGAGGGGGTGCCCGGGAGGGCCGGCCCGACAAGAACTGGCTTTGTTCATAATCCTCTTTTTTTTAGCATTGAAAATGCTTTCAAAGATGTATATAGGGGGTCTGATTTAGTGAGATGTCAAACCAAACTAACACTACCCCCACTCCACTGCCGCTGTGTTGTAGCAGGGTGGAGGGAGCTGCGACATGCTAAATGCCTGTGATTTGTTGAAAAAAGCTGCATTACATGTAGTCATTTATGGTTACAAGTTGTACGTTTCAATTTTGGTGTGTACATTACAATGTTGGTGTTTGGGTTTGTTTGGATTTGTTTTGGTTTGCTTGGGTTTGTCGGGGCGTCTGCTTTGGTTTGTTTGTTTGGGGTTATTTGGGTTTGTTTGGGTTTTGTTTTGGTTTGGAATTGGGATTGGGATGGATGGGTGGATAGTGAGAGTGAAAATGTGGGAATGTGAGTGAGAGTCCGAGAGTGAGAATGTGAGGAGAGAGTGAGAAAGTGAGAGAGTTTGTTTGGGTTTGTTTGGGTTATGTTAGAGTGAGAGAGTTAGAGGGTTAGAGAGTGAGAGAGAGAGAGAGAGAGAGCAACTGATATTATTTGCATGTACCTTTTTTATCACCCGAAAAGTCTGATTACATTTCCAATGCCATGAAATAGTTGCACTTTGTGTAATAATTATAGATTTTTTAAAATAAAATTTACATAATAGTAGATAATCACGTAACACACATGAAATATGAAATTTGCTTTAATCACGGGTTCATGTTAACATTAATATCAAACTCTTGCAATAATTTAGAAAATAATCATCTAATATTTCATCATTCTTTAATCCAGTGACCAGACATCAAATTTTACTTTTAATAGGTACTCGATCAAATAAATCTATTTTCTATTTTTTTCTGTAAATCGATCCAACGCTTGCTCAGCTGGAATTTTGTTGCAACAATGTCATTTCATGTTCAGCAGTGACATATTAGAGAATCGTTCCTGAAGCATTGTACTTCTAAGCCACATTTTTATCAGCTGCATGACAGAAAAATTTGTCTCACAGTCGGCGGAGCTCACTGGGAGTTCTATTGCTGTTTGGAAACGTTTATACAGGGTGTCCCTCTTATCTCTGCCACCCGAAATAGTTCGGTGATTATCGACGTCACAAAAAAATGTTCCTGACAAAAGTTGTACGGTGTGAAGGGGGCCATCAAATGCGACCAATTTTTTTTATTTCGGTAAAGGCGCTGACGCACACTGAAGGTCACCTCCACTTTTTTAAATGGAATGGTACATTTTTTTTCAAACATCTTGTGGAGCACCTCAAGCCGCATAAAAAACATTGGGCGGTCAAAGTCGTTCAAGGTCATTCAAGGTCAGTATCGATGAAAATCGGATCGGTACCAAAAATATTTTCAAATTTATATTTTATTTCAATAGATGTTCAAAATGACCTCCACCAGCCTCCAAACATTTTTGCAGTCGGACCGTCAGACACTGTTTCGATCGTAGAATGCTTTCCGGAGTGATGCTGTTACACGCATTGATGATGCGTTCTCGCATGTTCTTCGGTGTTGTGGGCATATCTTGATCTTGAACTTTATCCTTTAACGTCCCCCATAAAGAAAAATCGAGTGGAGTTAAGTCCGGTGATCGAGCATTTTTCGATTTTTTTTTGCTTCGCCGTAACACAGTATCATGTCCACTTTTTCGAATTGCCGGTACATTTTCAAATTATGAATAGCTCTTATCCAAATTCAAAATCAAACTGAACGACAACCTCGATTGAGCTACATACGATACAGATTAACGCGGGTTGGTAAATAAACAAAAGGTATTCGAAGTGTTGCCGATGATCACGATCTCCGATATCTCTCATTTCAAGCTAATTTCAAACACCTATTAAAATGAAATAGAAATCTAAATATCTCGGATCACTACCAAATACTTAGTAGTGATCCGAGATATTTAGATTTGTATCATCGATATTGACCTTGAATGACCTGGAACGACTTTGACCCCCTAATGTTTTTTGTGCGGCTTGAGGTGCTCCACAAGATGGTTGAAAAAAAATGTGGCATTCCATTAAAAAAAGTGGAGGTGACCTTTACTGTGCGTCAGCGCCTCCACCCTAATAAAAAAAATTGGTCGCAATTGATGGCCCCCTTCACACCGTACAACTTTTGTCTGGAACATTTTTTTGTGACATCGATAATTACCGAGTTATTTCGGGTGGCAGAGATAAGAGAGACACCCTGTATAAGTTAGGGCAGTACTTCTTTTTAATATGCTTTCTTTAATTTTCAGCATTTATTTTATCATGTTGAAGTATGTTTTTCATGAACACCGCTTCAGCTTCTAAGGCTGACGTATCAATTATTAAGATTTTTCTAGAATTAATGATGAAATCCTCTCCGTTCTTCATACCCAATTTCAAAAATGCATCAACTGCATGACCTAATGATAGATTCTCAAATCAACGTTTTACATTTACAATTATATTATCTCCTACTTGGTAATAAGTGTTGATCTTCCAGTCTTTTTCTGGTTGTGGATCGGCCGGCAAATCTAATGTAGTGCTTTGGCCTACAGTTGACTTAATCGCGAAATTTGCATATCTATTTAATTTACATAATGAAACAGCTACTTATCATATAAATTATTAAATTACGGCAAAGGAAACAGTTCAAGTTTCATTAAATTATTTCGTTATGCTTGCTTGGGTAAATCTCAAATAAAATTGATCGATTGTTTGACTTCAATTATTTTGGGTCGATTTTTTTCTGGGCAGGGGGCGCCCACTTCCAGCCCTCCCCTGGCTACGCCAATGATCTTCGCCACTTCACTATTACCAGTTCCCTAGAGACCCGCGCGAAGAGTGCAGCCCACATGCACTCTTTCCTAATGCAACGACTTGACTACACGAATAATTGATTCGCCGTGATGCTTTTTAACGATACATTTTTTTTAATCATCCTGTCAATTGCTTGCAAAACATTTACTCACGTTTTTGCATAATTTTTTACTTTTTGTCGTATCGCAGAGTCTTCTGTTAGGACTGAAGTACTCCGAGCTTAGCTGGGAAATGGCAAAGCCATCCGACGAAGGAAATCCCGATTGTTTGCCTTGCCTTTTTCTCCAGTTTCCTGTTCGCGAGAACGGTGCTCGAGTCTACAAAATACTCCAAGTGTTCTCCAGACAAGTAAGATCGAAATGACCAGCCAATCGAGCGTTGTAAGGATCACAATAAAACGTCAAATTGTTGTAGGCAATAATGATGGATACACTTATATCCGGTTTCGCGGAGGAGAGTCGTCACAATGACGTTAATGCCGAAGCGACGAATCAAAATAAACCGGAAAATTCTGTTATTACGAACGTCGGCAATTTCACGAACAAACTTAGCAAATTCACTTTGGCAACTTTCGACGATCAGGGTAAACATTTTTATCTTGTATAATAAGTTAACAAATCAACATCGTCAATGCGACGATGGCTCGATTGAAAATTTGTTATATGCGCTCGAGATTGAAAAAAAAAATAGTCTTTTGCACGTCCCAACATACGATAATTATCTGTGGATTGTAAAGTTGGAGATGGGAAAAATGTCAAGGAACATGAAATATGATAAAATTGTGTTTTTTTTCCAGGCCGTTGTATTGGACAAATGGGTTCTTGGTCGTTTCAATGATGATCATTTCCAGAGAGCTTCGGTGACCAAAAATAAAGATAACATTAACTAGGATAAACGTAAACGGTGATACAGAACAAAGAACTTTTTTTAACGGAAATTAGTGTATTTTCATTCAAACTGAAACCGCTCCCTGGCCGATCATATATAAGCGGTATTTTTTTTTTACTTCTGTATTTGAAAACGCGAGCAGTGTCACAGAAGAGAGTCAATCGGAGATCGACGACAGGCGTTTGTCCGCTTTGAGTTTCATCAACATCTCACGATACCGCGCCGGGGCTAATTCACAATGGCGCTGGAGTCGTAATTGGAGTGTGTGGAGATGGAAATTCATATCATTAGTTAGATTCAACAATTCTTCTTTCTCTTCCCTTGTTTTTCCCTCCGACTATAAAGGAAAATCGAGAAAAGAATTTAAAAATTCCGTTTGTTTTAATTTTTTTTTATATTTCGAGCCGAAATAACACACGATTCCGTTGGTAAAGAAATCCGTGAAAGACTCGCGGAACTTTATTCAAGAAAACCAGCGATTTCATTGTCTCAAGACCAAATTCTTTGGCAAGAGAATCGTACGTCAAACGTTTACATGAATATTTGATCCAATTTCTTTCCGTTTAAAAAATTAATTCGCGCGATTTGCATTTCATTAAATTTATTCAAAATTGACACTCGTTTCCAATCTTAATACTAATTATAGAAAGTTAAGATTCGATCCGAATTTTGATTAATTTACGGCAATAATAGCAACTGTTCCGAGTAATATGATTTGGAATTGTGTAAATGACCATTTCAATTACCTGAGTCAACCAGTTTTGTACTTCATTTAATTCCTTGTTGCATTCATCGAACCTTTGTGATATGTGATTGGCACGATCGGCGAGCAATTTTTTCAAATCGTTCAGGCACTCTTCTCGCACGTAAGACGCTTGTGCTTTCGTCAGTTGGGCCGGGTTACTGAGGCGTGCCAAATAAGGGGCCAAGTAATCGACCTCTAACTCGATTTCACGTTCACTCTGAGCTTTCAAGAGCTTCTCCTGCAGGAAAGTCATTTTCGTGTCGAAAAAAGAGCAAGACTAAAGAAATGTCATAATAGTGAAACGAGGTGTAAAAGTTGTATGTTTCATTGACAAATTTCTAAAAAAAAAGCAGCAACTATGAAAGTAGAATCTCACAGTATGCAATATTCGTGCACTCACCTTGGCCAACATAACAGCTTTTGCCTCCTCGTTTCGATTTCTATCGAACAACGAGACACTCAGTTTCGGCATTATGTATTCCGAGCTTCGTTTCTTCAAAAACGCTGATATCTTAGCCACGGCGTCTCGCACGAGCGTCAGACACTCGTCCTCTGCTTTTAGCTGTTTTTCCAACTCGTAATAGAGATTCAACTGTTTTTCGGGAACCGCCATAGGATCTGGCTATCATTTTGAGGAATTCAGATTAAGACCGAACATAAAAAAACAACTGCACCGTTTCAGAAATGAACAATTTCTTACACTCGATATATTAGGTCATTGCGTATGAAACGTCCGATAATCACAATTGTCAAGTTTAATACATGGTACCTCTGATACTTCACGTGTGGCGGTTATTGTTTTTTTTTCTTATTACTAAGCTACGTCTTCAGTGATTATCGGTCGAATTGCCTTTTGCAGATTTATTTTTGTAAACCATAGATAAGTAAAAAATTCGCGTTATTTTCGAACATGAGTTCCATCGTAGAAATAGTGCAGCACAGACAACTCGAAATCTCAACCAAGTATTTGGTAAGGATGTGGCTAATGAATGCACAGCACGTCGATAGTTTGAGAAGTTCCGATCTGGGGATTTTGATCTTCAAAATAAACCACGTGCGCGACCTGAGAGCAAGGTGGATAATGATGAGCTGGAAGCTGCAGTGAAAGCCGATACATCTCAAACTACCCGTGAAGCAGCAGCAAGCTTTCCTATTCCAACAATATTAAGGGGGAACCTCCTCCAGATATTAATTTTTTTGCATTTTTTTGTTGCTTTAAAAATTCATTTAATATCTGAAGAATATATTTGTAAAATTTGAAGCCCAACAGAAAGTCCTAAAGGTCCCTAGGACGTCACCGAAGTGATGCTCTCCAAAAGTACCGAGAGTAGGTAAACAAGCGCGCGCCCTTTGCAGCCTCTACCTTTTAATTTCTTAGCCAAACAAGTTTTCTAGTTTGATTTTTGAATAATAGGGGGCACTTCCGACGATTGCAAAGAAAAATTCGGCCTGTGTAAACGTCGTTTTTCGTTTTCACACTAAGCAAATCACACTCGAGATTGCTGCGTATTTAGCTGGAGGAATATTTAATGATGGGTATGCATTTGTATTTAAAGTCATGAACGCAAGGAATGCAAAACTTTCGCAGACACGTACAACAGCAATCGAGTGAAGAGACAAGGCCGGCGCTCATTAAAATCGTCAAAAGAGGCCAGGACTGCACAAAAAGAGAAAAATGTCGCCCAGATTAGTGATTTCCTAGAAGAAGAAGGCTTGCTTTATGGCCCTGGCATCGCAGATTAAACTTGGGTAATTATAAATCACTCTAAACTCTACTTTTCAAGAACGAAAACTTCAATCGAGTTTTTCTCGAAACGTGTTTTTTTTTCCGTGCCGTGGAATGTAACTCAAAAAGTAATGAACCAATCAACTTGAAATTTTGTACAGATACAGATACAGATTTTGTACAGTAAGATTAAGAAGCTGGAAATCGGACATTTCATACTTAATGACCTAACCTTTATAAGCCAGAAGAGGTAAAAAAATGTAGAACCTTATCGTAATGAGTTCCCAATTTATCATTATAGATAATTTTGCTTATTTTTTTTTGATACGTAAACACTTTTCGATTTATTATTTTTAATATGGCTCATTGTTTCGTATTGCGTAGTTTATAGCGCGGTTTATGGCGTGAGCATGGTAGCTGCTGCTCTCTCGCTGTAATCGTACACGGAGAGAATTAAATGTTAAAAATTACCGTGCAGTAACGGTAACCAAATGACAACCCTGAAACTTCGCTTATTATTACTGAGTAAACCACAGATTTTCACGAAAATGAAACAAAATTTCTTCTTCAGATAGAAAATTTTACCAGATTTTCTAGTAAATTTTGATGTGTAACAAAATACGCAAAACTTAAATTTAAAAAATATATAATATCAGCGAAATTTTACTGTGCATTTTATTATTTTATGCCTTTCAAAAATGTCTATAAAAAAGTATCGTCTTTATAACAGTTATTTTAAGATTTATTATAAAATTTAATGAGTGCTATAGGAAAATGTATTGTGCTCTCGGTAAAAATTATCGTGCGCGCTACCCTTCTTGTATAGTAAAATTTTAGCTACCTATTTGAAATTTTCCGTAACGTGAGTTAAAAAAAACTTGTCGCATACGAATTATTATGCTTTTCTCACTTGTCACCACATTGAAATATATCATGGTAATTTTTACCGTGAAATTCACGACAAAAATTACTTTTTAATTCTCTCGGTGTAATCTAAAACGAATAAGTGCGGGGGTCGTACACTGAGAGAAAAGTGCATAGTATTTACAAAAAACGCGCATGGTAAAAGAGAGTATAGTCGAATTCCCTATAGTTTATTGTCACCGCAATCAGAATATGGTTAACACAACTATAAGCGAAAAGTATACGTAAACATGCGGCTTTGTTGGCGTGTTTGACTATCTGGTATCTCCGAAATTACTATACACTATTGGAAAAGGCTTTACAATATCGATATAGTTAATTCAGCTATATCACAAAATCGGCGTACAAATACTAATGTTGCACTGAGAGCAAAGTACATGGTATTTATGAAAGACGCCCACGACAAAAGAGGGGATAGTAAAATCCCGTATAGTTTATTGGCACCGTAATCATAATATGGTTAACACAACTATAAGCGAAAAGTATATCTAAAAATGCAACTTTGGTGGCGTGCTCGACTATCTATTATCCCCGAAATAACTAATAACTATTGTAAAAAATATTAACTGAATTCACTATCTCGATATTGTAAAGTCTTTCACAGTAGTTAATAGTTACTTCGGGGATACTAGATAATCAAACACACTACCAAAATGGCATGATTAGATAGACGCTTATAGTTGTGTTAACCATATTATGATTGCGGTGTCAATAAACTATAGGGAATTTAACTATGCCCACTTTTACCATGGGCGTTTTTTTAGAAAATACTATAGACATTTTTCTCAGTGAAAGTTTGTGCTATTTATATGGTTAACATTAACACTTGTTGAGTATAAATTTTTACAAGATCTTACGAAAAGTGACTATACGAACACAATTATGGTAATCTTATAGTGAAGACGTAAATCATTTGTGGAACGTGTCAATAAAGTAGAGACAGTGGTAGCAAGCTGTGATCGATATAGATAAATTAGCGCATTAATTTATCAGTTTTTAAAATTCGATATTTCGAAAACTATTGCGTTGCGCCAAAAATCCATTTAAGCAGTGACATATATTATCAAAAAGACGATCTGTGAAAAATTCTACCTATATCGGAAGTAATAGCTATTCGGAATTGCAGCTGGAATTACTTTTATCTCTTATGCCAAATCTACGATCAAAATAACATAAGTACCCGGTAGCACAGTGGCAGCGTGCGTAGTATAGATAGGTAGGTCGTAGGTTCGAATCCATATTCAGGCGAAATATTTTCTCTGATAGAAATCATTTCAGGAGATCAGGGAATGACAAATTATTATAAACAATCATACAGGTAGTACTCTCAATTGAGAATTTTTGAATTTATGAATATTTTCTACATTTAGTAGACATACCATTCAATATGGTAAAAATTACTATTTTTTGATAGTGTAAGGTAATATCCATTTTATGAAAACCTACTATATTATATAGCATTGAACAATCAACGTATGCTTGTAAGATTGTTGGTTGCGCTTAACATATGAGCATAGTTAACAGAACTGCTAAAATATCATAAGCAGTACTATATTTTAGGCAGTAACCATGACTATAAAATATTATTGTCCCCTCAGGGAAATATAAAATATGGTTGAAGTTACCATACATTTCTCTGAGTATAATTATAAATCTAGTCCTTACACGAGAGTCCGTCAAGAAGCATCGTGAGGGATCCCCTCTCACACTGAAACGGCTCAAATTAAGAACGTTGTGTCGATAATATACCCAAAAATGGACAATAGTTCTATCGTATGATAGTGGCTCAGGAGTATCAAAAAAGCGTTTGCTCATGAGATTACTGCCGGTTTTGCGTTCAATTATCACCGCGTCCTCACAAGTGCCTATCAGCGTGCCGCTTGTATCCGAACTTTAAGCTACACTCATTTATTTTTAGTATATCAATATTTGTCGAGCTTTATTGAAATTATCATTCCAATAAGATTCCAAAAATCATAATGTTTTTTTAAATCATAAGAGCTCATATCTCTGAAAATAAACTAGGTAGTTCGACACTACTATTCTTTATCATGGGCGTTCGCTGTAAATTTATTAATACCTTGGACTTTTCTGACAGTGTACTTTTTTTTTAACGCTATTGGTATTGTTTGTTCACGTCTTCAGTATTCGGATTACTCAAAATTGCAGACATATGCAAACATGTAAAGTGATGTCTTCGGGAGGAGATATTGAAAATGTGAATAATTACGTTATATTCCTGCACATATTCGGGATCGAATAGTGGACGTTCGCCATTCTCAGTTGGTGGGGGTTTAAAGAATCTTTTCGTGGCTCTGGTTATACGGTTCTTCTCGTAATGATATTGCAGTTTTATCTCGTTGTTGGCTATACCGAAGTCTCTGATAGCAATGTCATTGGACGCCGGAACACTTTCGTTTCTGTGAAATTTTTCTACGATTTTCTGCGAAAGCGATACCAATTAGTGTTGCATGATAGTTGTTTTTTTTTTTTATTAAAATGTGAAATTCTATTTTTATTCTATTACCGAAACGTTTCTATCGCGAGGACCATGTTCCTCATCCAAGGAAAATTCAACGTGCCTGATTTCTCAACACATGCGTCAGAAAAAATTTCATTACATTTTTTTTCACGACTTAGACGTTATAATAATGGTGTCATTATAAAGTTTCATTTAGTCGAACAGGTTTACCGATAGTAGAGAAAATCTTCGCGACCGATGTAGTATTGGGTTAGATATGAAGAACCCATCTGGATACTCGACAAGCCATCGTGACGTACGACATCGTAAAAGACCAACGTTCTCTCTTCGTTGATTCTCTCGTTACAGTTAATCGCATATCGGTGTTCTGCGAAGGCCATCCAGTTATTTCGGTGTTGAGATATATATGTTTTATCCCTAATATGTTCTATCGCTGAATAATAGGATTGATTAGGAATGATCATTTTTCGAAATTGCGTATCCATCATCACTCCTTGTAAGCATGAAAGTTTGAGGAATTAAATTAACCCTGGATTCGTGCACATGGGTCGTTCGCATCCTCGGCATTTCAACAATGGGGTATTTTGTGGAGGTCTGTTTGCCTAGCACGTTCGTACTGGTCTGTAAAAAAGTTTGGTGTAGGGGTATTTCACCGCCACAGGCTAAGTACGATTTTACGAAAATATTTTTGATCTCTATAATTCAATTTTTTTATTCGAATTATGAATTTTCATGAAGGTGTCGAGTGAATAAAAGCGAAAATGACTGTAGAATGGCCATAGTATAGAATAACATGCTGCCGTAATTGTATTTACCTAAGATAAATAAATTTGAAGATTTTTGGACTTGAACATGAAGTTTTTAAATTTATCCATGAATATTTTATATTTATTATAAATTTTATCTTCTATAAGCGTTCATACTAAATTGCGAAATCCAACCCTTAAAATAAATACCCTTTTTTAATGCCCGAAGCCTCCCATATTTTTTCCTGAAAATAGGTACGTAATTTCAAGTGAAAATACCTAAGAGGATTTAAAAAAATAAGTTACTTAACAAAAATTATGAATTTTTCAACATTACGGTGGATTTTCTGCGTTTTTCTTCAACGATTAAATGAACAATTCCAAAATTGATGTTATAATATTATTATTGATTAAACTTATAGTTGAAACCTCAAAGAACGACCAAGACTATTTTCAGAATTTTTTGTAATATTTAAGGTTGTTAAATATATCACGGAGGCCAACGACCATTAAAAAGTGCCGCAAAAAATCAGGGTTAAAAATGCTAAGTATTTCAGTCAAGTTTACGATTGTTTGAGGCAGACCAATTTTTATTCTTCATCGCAATCGGAGTTGCACGTTTACGGAACGCGAGCTATACCGCGAGCGCGTATAGTTTCGAAAATAAATTATGAAAGAAATAAGAATTGTTTTTTTTTTACCGAAATACGAAGTATTGGTACCTTTGCAAGCGTCCAGGCGACCTCTCTTGTAATAATCGATCGCGAGATATGTATCGAGATACTTCTCAGATTCTACGAGCATGTCAGCTCTGTTCGCGTATTTCTCGTACACTTGGACAGGAATCTTATACTCGTAGTCCTCGTAAATAGTTAGCTTTCGCACGATGTCAGCTCTGTTCGCGTATTTCTCGTACACTTGGACAGGAATCTTATACTCGTAGTCCTCGTAAATAGTTAGCTTTCGCACGAGACCGTCCATCTGCACGTACGGGGCGTAAAAATCGACTTTTGTTTTTTTGAAGTACCTTGTTTTAGTTCCATTGGGATAACGACGCTCGAAATCTGACGAAAATTTGAATATAGCGGAAATTTACAGTCACTATTATTGTGCACGAGAACGATGGCGAACATTTGAGTTATGTGCGATTAAGCAGGCTCCGTCACGGAGGGCCGGGTTGCGTGGGCGCATAAGCAGCGCTTTTTTTTAGTAATACGCATGTTTTTCATGATACTGTTGATTATAAACGTCCTAACTAGAAATTTTGATCCCGCAGACTGAAGATTGATCAGGCCGTTATCAAGCTGCGGTCCGGAATACCGTAGTAAGGCACCCCTGAACAGTACCGGATGTCCACCGAATCAGTGGAACCGGAGTTATCAGAGTAAGAAAGCACTCTGAAAAAGCCGAAGTAAGGTAGCCTGTATACAGCCGTAACATGGTTGCCATGGACGCCGTGCTACGGCATGCCGCATACGTGCCGGATGTTGACCGGATCAGTAGAAGCGTAGTACGGGAGTAAGAAGGCTACTTTACTTCAGCCTGCTCAGGGTACCTTCTTACTCCCGTACGACGCTTCCTCTGATCCCGTGGACATACGGCATAGACCAGGAGTGGCTTACTACGGTATCTGGACCGCAGCCTGGTAGCTGTCAGTTCCGTGTTGAGGCGGCCGACGGTGAAGACAGTGAAGGAATCGGCTAAGGACAAAAGTATTACTATTTAAGAAAGTATAATTGAATTTTTATTACTCCAAGAACCAAGGTTCAACCAAAGATGTGATGACTGTAATATCTAAATAATATCAAAATACATTACAAGTGAATTTATTATTGTTATTGAAATCATTATGGGCTATTATAAGCCCATTTGCCTTTTAGTATTGAGAATGCTTTTAAAGATGTTTATAGGAGGTCTGGTTTAGCGAGATGTCACACGACACTAACGCTACCTTCACTCAACTGCCGCTGTGTTGTAGCAGGGTGGGGGGGAGCTGCGACATACTAAATGCCTGAGATTTGTGGAAAAATGCTGCATTGCATGTAGAGTAGTTATTTCTGGTTACAAGTTGCAAGTTTCAATTTTGGTGTGTACATCACAATGTTGGTGGGCTCGGGTTTGTTCGGGCTTGTTGAGGTTTGTTGGGGTTTGTTGAGGTTTGTTGGGGTTTGTTGAGGTTTGTTGGGGTTTGTTGGGGTTTGTTGAGGTTTGTTGGCGTTTGTTGAGGTTTGGTGGGGTTTGTTCAGGTTTGGTGGGGTTTGTTGAGGTTTGGTTTGGTTTGGTTTGGTTTAAATGGATGGATGGGTTTGTTTGGGTTTGTTTGACAGAGGATGGATGGATGGATAGTGAGAATGTGAGAGTGTGACTGAGAGAGTGCGAGAGTGAGAATATGAGAAGAGAGTGAGGGAGTGAGAGAGTGTGTGTGAGAGAGAGAGTGTGTGAGAGAGAGAGAGAGAGAGAGAGAGAGAGAGAGAGAGAGAGAGAGAGAGAGAGAGAGAGAGAGAGAGAGAGAGAGAGAGAGAGAGAGAGAGAGAGAGAGAGAGAGAGAGAGAGAGAGAGAGAGAGAGAGAGAGAGAGCGAGCGCGAGAGCGAGAGCGAGAGCGAGAGCGAGAGCGAGAGCGAGAGCGAGAGAGAGAGAGAGAGAGAGAGAGAGAGAGAGATAGAGAGAGAGAGAGAGAGAGAGAGAGAGAGAGAGAGAGAGAGAGAGAGAGAGAGAGAGAGAGAGAGCAACTCATATTATTTGTACGTACTTTTTTGTATTACCCGAAAAGTCGGATTACATTTTCAATGCCATAAAATAGTTGCACTTTGTGTAACATCTGTAGATTTTTAGGTTAATTTTAAGAATTTTAGCAGTGAAAATGCTTTTAAAGATGTATATAGGGAGTTTCATTTAGCGTGACGTCACACGAAACTAACGCTACCTCCACTCCACTGCCGCTGTGTTGCAGCAGGGTAGGGGGAGCTACGACATGCTAAATGTCTGTGATTTATTGAAAAATGCTGCATAATATGTAGAGTTATTTGTGGTTACAAAGTTTTAAGTTCTAATTTTGGTGTGTACATTCCAATGTTGATGGGTTTGGGTTTGTGTGGGTTTGTTTGGGTTTGTTTGTTTGGGTTTGCTTGGGGTAGGGACGGATGGATGGTGAGAGAGTGAGAATGTGAGTAGAAATTGAGTGAGTTAGAGAGTTAGATTGTGGGAGCAACTCATATTATTTGCATGTATCTTTTTATCACCTGAAAAGTCTGATTACATTTTTAATGCCATGACATAGTTGCACTTTGTGTAATTTCTGTAGATTTTTTTTTAAGTTTCGAGACAACATTATTTAAAAAAAGTATAAAACGAATTAAATTCTTTAGAATGATAAGAATAAACAACGGAAAAAGCATGTTTGACACAAGTGTTAAAATGGCTAAATAGGTAGCGCGTTCAGCTTTAGAATCAGAAGGCTTAGGTTGAAATTCCGCGATTAGACTTTAACGAGATAGGACACAATTTAATTCAACTCTCAATATACAGGGTCATAAATAAAGCATATGGAAATAAAAAGTACTGCAACAATTTTTTTTATTCATAATTTGTTGATTATTCAATTTTTCATTTCAGGGATAGATACGGCAATCAGGTTAGGGCCGAAAAGAGTGTACTGATCAGGTCCGTAACCGGCGTCGGCTTCACGGCCGGATGACAAAAAGCATTTCACGCCCAGTAAAGTTCTGATCCGGCAGCCGTAGTAGGACGGGATACGGCATGCCGAATCCTGCCCTAGGCTGCCTCGTAGCTAAATTTCTAGTAGGGTTATTATTGGTAATCTTATGTAATACTTATTAGTTGTACATCGATAAATAAATACGGTAAAATTGGCACAATTTTACGTTACGGTATTGCATAGAGAACGGCAACGTCGCAATTCTCCATCTCGGTCTCTCCTCTTATTTCGCTGTCGTACTCATGACACTGACAATGAGCTGACCCTGGGTCGTCGCGTGAGGTGAACTTGTTATTGTGCACAAAATTGTCGTTTTTTTATTTACGGTTTACAGAATATTGTCAACATGTATGGTTGCTCTGTAATATTAGGTGTATGACTTAATTTTTACAGATTTTTCTTCGAGCTTAAAATTATATTTAAAATAGAAATATTTTCGCGGTCTTTTGTGGTTTTGAAAGGATCGGACGCAGGGATTCAGAACACCGAACGACAAGTCTACGTGAGTTACTTAACCTCTCAGAATAGCAGAGTTTACGATGGAAACTGATAAACAGCACATTCGGCACTGCATTTTATACGAATTCCAACAAGGAAAAAAAGCTTCTAAAGCACGGGAATCAATTTGTAGTGTTCTTGGTACCGACGTTGTGTCTTATGAAACGTGTAATTATTGGTACAAACGTTTTAGAAGTGGTGATTTCGATCTTAGTGACCAGCCGTGCCCTGGACAGGATATGAAGGGTGCGCTTTATTACGAACTCCTGGAAACTGGTCAGACGGTGACGACGGAACGCTACAGCTGACAATTGAACAAACTGAGGGAAGAATTTGATCAGAAAAGGCAAGAAAGCAGGCAAGTCATACTGCTGCATGACAACGCTTACTGGGCAAGAAAGCAGGCAAGTCATACTGCTGCATGACAACGCTCGACCTCACGTTGCTCGCGCGACTCAGAAGACCCTCTTGAACTTGGGATGGGAAGTTCTCCCGCACGTGGCATATTCACCAGACTTGGCCCCATCCGGCTACCATTTGTTCCGGTCAATGCAGCACGCCTTAATGGATAATCAGTTGAAAACACTGGACGATGTGCGTAAATTCGTCGATGACTTTATCGCCTCGAAGCCTGCAAATTTCTTTCGCGACGGCACTCGTATGTTATCTGAGAGATGGCGCAAGTTCATAGAAAACGATGGACAATTTTTCCAAGATTAAGTTCGTTGTTCTCTATTTTTTTATATTAAATAAATTTGCTGAAAAATCTGTAACTATTGGGTGAAGTAAAACGTTCTGAGCGTTTTCCGCTAGATGTCTTTAGTGAGCCATATCTCACGATGTATACATCGCATCGGGTCATACTATACGGTGATTTAAAGGTGACATTCCGCTTCAAAAAAAGTTCTTTGACAGTTTTGTGTTTGGTGAAGCCAGTTGTGTGTTACAGCGTTCCAAAATGGAGGTAAAAAAAGAGAAAATTCGATACATTCTTCAGTACCACTACGACCAAGGTGAAAAGGCGGAGCAGCCGGCCAAAAAAATTTGTGCTGTTTATGGACCCAATACAGTATCGAATGCAACAGCAAAGCGGTGGTTCCAACGATTCTGTTCTGGTAATATGGACGTCGAAGATGAGGCACGCTCTGGTAGGCCAATCGTCGAAAATGTCGATAAAATCATGGAAATCGTCGAGTCGGACCGGCATGTGAACACTTATTCCATTGCCCAGGAACTGAAGATTAGCCAGAAACCGTTTGGAACCATTTGCATAAGGCTGGTCTCAAGAAGAAGCTCGATGTATGGGTGCCACACGAATTGACACAAAAGAACCTTTTGGACTGAATTGATGCCTGCGATTCTTTGCTGAAATGTAACGAAATCGACGCATTTTTTAAGCGGATGGTGACTGGCGATGGAAAATGGGTCACATACGAGAACAATAGCCGAAAAAGATCGTGGTCCAATTGCGGTGAGCCGGCCCAAACAATCGCCAAGCCCGGATTAACGGCCAAGAAGGTTTTGCTGTGCGTTTGGTGGGCTTGGAAGGGAATCATCCACTATGAGCTGCTCCCATCGGGCCAAACACTCAATTCGGACCTCTACTGTCAACAACTGACCAGATTGAAGCAGGCGATCGACCAGAAGCGGCCAGAATTGGCCAATAGGAAGGGTGTTGTGTTCCATCAAGACAATGCCAAGCCGCACGCATCTTTAACGGCGCGCCAGAAGCTCCGAGAGCTTGGGTGGGAGGTTCTATCGCACCCGCCGTATAGTCCAGATCTGGCACCAAGCGATTATCACTTTTTCAAGCATTTGCAAAATTTTCTTGATGGTACAAAACTGGCCTCAAGAGAGGCTTGTGGAAATGAGCCGGTCAAGTTTTTTACCAATAGGGACGAGGACTTCTTCAATTGCGGAATTATGAAAATGCCTTCAAAATGGACAAAAGTTAGCGAACAAAACGGCGCATATTTGATCTGAATCGGATAATCCTAACTATGTTAATTTCATCGTCGAAATGAAGCGAAAAAACGCCCAGAACTTTTTACTTCATCTAATATTAAGTCATACACCTAATATACATTCTATTTTTATACATTCTATTTTTTATTAATATTAAGAAATAAATTACTGGTTTCAGTATTCAATGAAATTTGTTACTTTATTACGATGAATCCAATTGTTCTACCTATACCATATTGACAAACGAATTTAAGGTTATGTAGCTGATGGTTTAATTCTAGCGCATGCGCTTCTGCTTTATACAAAACACCTGATTTCCGCGACCTGATTCGCGATTTTCCGCGAAAACCTGATTTCCTTGAAATCTGCCGAATCTTCACACGGTCGTGAAATTTCTCGGAAATTTAAGTGTTCCGCCATTTTAACATTAAATATCGTTTTACATAAGTTGTTAAGGAGTCTTCGGACAATTGGTGAAGTGTTACCATTTCATTCAAATTTATACAGTAAATTCTTTCTTATATACTGAATGCACCTTCCAAATCATAAATCGATCGTCTACACAGTTCTTATAAAATTTACAATAAAAAAACCCTTTTTGACATAAGGAGATATTTTATCTGTCTACGCTCATCGTTGAATGGCAGTTTTACGCACGAAATGTTGTGAAAAAATATTTAAAATGTCATGACAAACTGGGAAATCACTCAATAGATTATGAAAAATTCGATGCAGACGATCGATTTAAAATTCAGTACATTCAGTATATGACAAAGAATTTACTCTATAAATTTTAATCAAATGGTAACATTTCGTGAAGTGTCCCGAAACTTACACCAAAATTTTTAAATTTTATTTCGAATCCTCATGATCTAATCAACGTTACTGTACTTTTTGTGTCAATATCTGTTGAGTAAGCGCAAAGATGCCTATTAAGTCAAGTCGTCATCAAATACAAGTCCTTTGAGGGTGACTTTTCCATAAGCTCGGTGTTAAAAATCCTAAGTTCAATAATTTGTATCTCTCTTATTTAGTCGTTGATTTTATTTGAAACTTTGTATCCGTATATATGGGTTCTTTATCTACGATACTTTGCATCCGTAATATGGGTACCTTATCTATGATATACTTGAAAAGCATTTTCTCTGGAGGTGAGACGTTCGTGACGGAGCTTCCTTAATTCCAATAATGTTTTGTGAAACGCGAAAATAATGTTCGTTTGGAGATATGAAGTCTTTCCAAATGTATTACAGAAAACAAGAAATGAAGGATACTTTACCCATACTCTGTATCTGGATGTTTTCGACATAGGAGAACGGCATTTCGAGGTGTTTCGCCTGTCGATCGCGAACGTCTTCGTCGACATCCTCGTCTTGGTCGATTCCTGGGAAAAATCCCGATTCACCGGGCAACAATTTTTCCCAACTTTTTGGATTACTCAAATCCCAGTTGAGAGTAAAGCAGCCCTCTTCGCACGTTTGCATGTTCACCCAATAATTTTTGTCATTCCAGACGCTCTCAATGCCGTGATACAAAAATTTAGTTTCATGTTCAGCGGGCGAAAACGCCATACCAGAAGTGGGCTCGATGAAAAATGGCTTTTTAATTTCACTTTCGCGTGGGCCGCCCACTTCCGGTAGCACCAATATCCAAGAGTGTATTCTGTTGCCCCAGTAATCATCCGGAAGTGGACGTTCTTGTTCCTGCATTACAAATTATAACTGGCTCGCTTATTGACGTTCGATCCAATATGACCAATGATGTTTCTAAAAAGTGACGTCATTTCGCAGATATGTTAATATTTGGTACAGATAGCCAAAAGAAATTTGGTGGATACAAATTTGCTGCAAGGGATAAAGCTACTCGAAGATTTTCAAATTTTCAAAAAAGAGAAGGAAGAGGGCAATGTTAATTTGGAAGGCCAAGTGAATGGTGTTGGCATGAGAGATTAAAGATAAATTGGAAGTTTCTATCGCCAAATGTTAGTTCAAGCCTCAAACGCGTTTTTCTCGAAACCATGTTTTTCAACTTTGACGGAAATATAACTCAGTCAAATACGCACCGATTAATTTGAAATTTTGAACGTATCTTCTCATATGCATTCTCCATGAAACTGCGTACAAAATTTGCGATTGATTATTAACCCTCCGACTACACATTCACCGAAATACAACGATCTGAAAAACGTTTGAGGTTCGATCGACTCTGCATGTAGTCAGAGGTTCGTGACGGAAGTGTGCAGTCGAAGGGTTAACCGTTTTTAGCATTAAAAATGCTTTCAAAGATGTATATAGGAGGTCTGATTTAGCGAGATGTCACACGAAACTAACGCTACCCCCACTCCAGTACCGTTGTGTTTTAGCAGAGTGGGGGGGAGCTGCAACGTGCTAAATGCCTGTGATTTGCTGAAACATGCTGCATTACATGTAGAGTCATATGTGGTTACAAGTTGTAAGTTTCAATTTTGGTGTGTACATTACAATGTTGGTGGGTTTGGGTTTGGGTTCGTTTGTTTGGGTCTGTTTGGGCTTGGGTTTATTTGGGTTTGGGTTTTTTTGTTTGTTTTGATTGAAGTTTAAGTTTGGATTTGGGTTTGTGCATGGATGGATGGATGGATAGTGAGAGAGTGAGAATGTGTGTAAGAGACCGCGAGAGTGAGAGAGTGAGAATGTGAGAATAGAGTGAGAGAGTGTGTGTGTGTGTGTGTGAGAGAGAGAGAGAGAGAGAGAGAGAGAGAGAGAGAGAGAGAGAGAGCGCAACTCATATTATTTGCGTGTACCTTTTTTTATCACCCGAAAAGTCTGACTACATTTTCAAAGCCTGAAATAGTTTCACTTTGTGTGATATCTGTAGATTTTTTTAATGAATAAATATTCATGTCATTTTTTGCTCAAAAATGAAAATTTGCATTCAAATGTGCATGACTTTTTTTTAAAAGAGGTATTTTTTTATTTCCGTACGCAGTTCCATAGCTTGTTGTATGTATTGTCAAGTTTTTGTTTCGTTTCTTGTTCTGGGTTGATAACTACAGGAGAAGCCTTTCCGGCCGCGGAACAATTTGCACGGGAGGTGCTCTGCAGTCTTGGACTCTAATGCCGCCAATTTCAATTTGAAAATGATAAAAAAATGTTTCGTACACTGATAACTATGTACAATAAAGCATTCCAAGCAGTAATATTTTATAAATGTAGTCATTTTTTACTGCTTTTATTGTACTCGTTAAAAAAATTAGTAAAATTAGCCTTTTTTTTGGAGAGCTGGAATGGCTATACCCCTTAAGGGAGTCTACCAGGAACAACGGTGCATGTCGACAATTCTTTATATATACCCAATTGTTAGAATAAAAATTCGGTTTAGGCGGCGCTGAAGCTGGATGAAGCGAATCATCTTTGTTCGACAGTGTCCTGTAGCCAGCAACATTACAGCGCCAATTATTCACCGATTTACTTGAAATTTTTTGGGAACCTTATAACATTTTACATCGAAGCACGTAGGGTATTTCTGATATGCTGAAACTTTTCTTCAGAATAATAAATATTTGTGGCGATCTTTTTACCGAAAATTTTGGGACGTACGTAACATACATCGAAGGCAAATCTCATATGCAAAAAAAATGATTTTGAATGTTTCTTCCAGGTAAAAAATTGGCAGTCCCCTGCCGGCCGCAGAACATCTATGACATAGGTAATTCGCTTATCCAGATTCAGCACCGTCACTGTTTTACAAAAAGCTTGTGAAAACATTTTGAAAATATACTTAAAGATATGTGAAATAAAGGCCACTAAAGCGAATTTTCATCCTATCGACTGAGTATTCATAAAAATTGTCCCAATGCTCCTGTTTTCGGGCTCTAGACTGCCAGTCTCTCTTAAATAAAAAGCTTTAAATAAAAAATAACTACGAAAACTATGGTTTCCTAAAAGATCGTTATTTAAGAAAAACCGCACGAAATAAGTAATGAAACGTTAAAAATTTACAAATTTTATAAGACAGGTCCAATGGAAAAAGTATAAAATAAATCAACAAGAAATGCTTTGTCGATGAAACAATTTAATCTTATTCGTCGCCATAAACCAAGTGATCTTTTTACGTACAAGCATCATCTTCACACGTTCTTTCTCCAGTTTCTCTAATTCCTCTTCAATTTTTCTCGCCTCTCTGGCCTCCATATCCAGTAAAAGGTGGCTCCGAAAATCCGGTGGGCTTTTCATTCTATAGACGTTCGTTTCGATGTCTTCCCGAAGTTTTGACGGTTTTTCCGGTTCCGACAAGTACGGACACGTTCGCATCGATGTGTCGCAAAAGACTTGTTCTCGCGAAGCGTACCCACTAACGACAAAAGCGTTGTACCCTTTGCCCAAGAGTAAGCTCACCAACAGGGTTGCGTATTCGAAATTGTTGGCCCTTTGGAATGTCAACAGCCATGTCGGAGATCGCAGCGTTATCGGCTGTACAAAGAAAAATTCGAAGACGTCGAAAATATATTTTTTTTTTGTTTCCAAACTATAATGTCGTTAAAGTTAAGGATTTTCGGCACTAAAATCGAAATGCTTATAGACGATTGAAATTTAGATCACCGAGAGATTAATTTAGGATGCATTAACTGTCCAAAAATAAAAAAATTTCAAAACATATTTTCGGAGATTTTTAATGTTCAAGTTGAATCTTTATCCATTTGGTAATACAGATGCTATCACGTGACCACCACTTATAGGGCTGTAGGTATAAAAATAATACTGACGTATAGATAAAAAACTGAGCAAATCGTGATTATAGTTTTAGGAATATCCCGTCAAATAATCAAGTGATTGCTCTACTTCGTTCATTGATAAAACTCGAAGATATGAATTTTGAACTCGAACGGCTTGTTTACGCACATCCGAAACTAGTAGGTTAAGGGGGCACACCCGAGTACACGGTGGAAAAAATAGGTGAATTTTGGGAGTTATAATCTGAAAAACTGTTTGTCCGATTTCGTCCAAGTATTATATTCGCAACTTTTTAAAATAAATATATATTAACTGGAAGCCCTGTTATTGTGGTCGGCATAAAACATGCCTCTCGCTGGGGGTCCTCATGATTGTTTACGTTCGGTTGATCTGAGATAAATATTTCGAAATATTCTTAAAATATAATGTATAAAGCCCTTCGCATCGTAGGATTTTTTTTTACTTATTTACTTTTATTTGTGCAGCCCAAAAGGTCGGAAATTTAAGTTGAAAAATGAATGAAAGTTTCAAGCAGGCGCCATTGTGTGGAAAAAAAAATTCCTCAAAATTCTACGATATGAAGGGCTTCATACATTACATATTGAGAATTTTTTCGAAATATTTGTTTCAGATCAACCGACTGCATGCAGTCGGTTGATCTGAAACAAAAATGGGATCCGCAGACCGTACCAGCGAAGGACATGTTTTGCGCCGGCCACAGTAATAGAGCTCCTAGTCAATATATATTTATAAAGAGTTTTGTCAATACACCTATATTTATACTTCCGAATAAAACAAACTTGGATGAAATCGGACAAATACACTGAGAGAAAAGTAGCTCGTAGGGCAGGGAGGGGCTTATATGTTGAGCAGGCGGGTAAGTGGAGCAGTCGAAATATCTGGATAAGCCGCTAACGCGGGACGTATCATTATTTGTGCACCCAGAAGTAAAAAGAACGTGATTGAAAGTTTTTCTTCTACCACTGTACGAGAAAATATATTTTAAAGTTCATTGCAATCAATGTTAATGCTTCAAAATCTAACTAATTAACAAGCAACTGTTGGTTTATTACTGCATTGTACCAAATCATGTTGCATACGTCTGATTTTCTTATGCAATTCTTACTTTGGTCAACTTACCTCATACCCATGCTCAACTTACTCCACTATCGGGGCAGGTTGGGCAAGCATGGCCTTAGTCATTTGAGACCTATTATCTGTGAAACGATAAGTATAACAGGAATTTCGTCTAGAGGCTTTTTTTCCCAGATAAATTTCCTATTGACTAAAGTAGGTTTCATTTTTATACGGCAGACTGTTAAGGAATTACAGGGCGATAATTCCAAACGTGCTCAACATGTCCCTCCCGGCCCTATTTACAAAAAACGCGCATGTAAAAAGAGGATATAGTCAAATTCCCTATAGTTTATTGACACGACAATTATAATATGGCTAACACTATCTAAACATACGACTTTAGTGGCGTGTTTGGCTATCTAGTATTCTCGAAATTACTATAAACTACTGTAGACGGCTTTACACTATAGATATGGTTAATATAGTGCTATCACAAAATCGGTACACAAATAATAGTACCGTATACCGTGCGTTAATTTTTGTTCTGGTTAAACTTTTACTATTCTATTCATAGCATTAGTATCTGTGCGCCGATTTTGTGATAGCTCTGAATTAACCATATCGATGTTGTAAAGAGATTCATAACAGTTAACAGTTATTTCGGGAATATTAGATAGCCAAGAACACCAACAAAATGGCATGTGTAGATATATACGCTTATAGTTGTGTTAACCACATTGTGATCGTGGTGTCAATAAACTATAGGTAATTTAATTATTCTCTTTTTTACCATGGGCATCTTTTTTTTATAAATACCATGCACTTTTATCTCAGTGCAAGTTTGTAGTATTTATATGGTTAACATTAACATTTGTCGAGTATAATTTCTTACAAGATCGTACGAAAATTATGGTAATCTTCACTTATAGCGAATACGTAAATCATTTGTTGATAGTGTCAATAAAGTAGAGATAGAATTAGCATGACATGATCGATATACACTACTCCAATGAATTAAAGGATTTATGAAATATTCTATACATTTTGTAGACGTATCATACAATATGGTAAAAATCACTATAAACATCGTTGCAAATCACAAGCAACATTTTTATCAATGTATATATATATTTTTTAGTCCTGCCCACTTTTAGGATGTTGGGGGAGTTATTTTTTGATAGTCTAAGGAAATATCCATTGATGAAAACCTACCATATTATAAATATAAGGTTGAACAATCAACGTATGCTTGTAAAATTGTTGGTTGCGGTTAATATATGTGCGCAATTTACGCAACTGCTAAAATATCAATAAGCAGTACTATATTTTGGGCAGAAATCATGACTATGAAGTATTGTTGTCCCCTCAGGGTAATATAAAATATGGTTAAAAGATGGCCGAATATACCATACATTTCTCTCAGTGTAGTTTCTGAAATAATAGATCTGAAAATTCACCTATTTTTTCCGCCGTCTACTCGGACTTTCCGCCTTTAAACGTGGCGACACCGCGTCAACTGTCTCTGTCGAGGGAGCCACTCATAGTTAAGCTTTAACTGGCAGGTGTTTCAAAATCGGCGGATGTTTAAAACGTACATAGTATTACAGCATTGGAACTTTATAATAAAAAGTATTTATTCGTCCGCACGACATTTTTGACGTTTTCTCGACTTTGTCGAATCAAAAGCTCTTTATGAAACGTTGAACGTTAAACGTTTTGCACCATGTAAATAATCCTAAGTCAACGACGCTTTGGCGAAAGTCCGTCGTGTCAATAGCAGAAACTGCTAATTTGCCAGGTCTATTGGTTGATTTTTCTTGAATAAAATTGCAATATATTTATATTTAAGATAATCCTATCGCCAGGCTTCAATCCATAAGATTTTCATTTTTTTCATTTTGAACTTCACTAAATATATTAATGATCGTCTCTGTAAAATTTCAGGGTCGGTCGACCTAATTACAGAGAAAAAAATATTAAAATTGCGTATTTTTGTTAAGGAATTCCGAGACGACATACAAAAACCCAATTTCCGGTCGCTACAAAAGTGTATATAATAGTGGGAATCCGTCAGATTCTTAAAAATAATCAAATTTACATACTTAACACTTGTAATAATCCAATGCTCTCAGAAAAAATTACGCTTATTGACCTAATTTTTATTTTTAACCCTACTTTTAAACTGTCTAGGGGCTGTATTTCATTGATAGTTTTGTGTCTATCGTTAGTACCAAATGAAAATGAAGTGAGTGAATTAAACATTCATTTTATTCTTTAAACTTCGAGAGATACAATGCTTTATATTTCCCGCACCTGACATAGTTTTGACGGATCAACGTTGAAAAGCATGGAGGTTAAACTCGCCTGGGTGAGTAAAAAGGGACGGAGATAAAACCAATGTTGCCAAATATCAAACCTAGAAATACTGCGCGAATCGTTGGAATAATTATTTTTTCATTTTTCTAATTAAATGTGAACATTCATTAAACAGTTTACACATGGAAAATTTTAGTTATTACAAATTATTTTTGTTGCATATGTTAAAAATATAAATTGTAGAAGTCTCAAGTATAATTAGGGGTATGACTAGTGTGAAGCGATAGGATTACCTTAATTGCCAATATGATAAGTATTGATATCAATTTCTGGCTTGGTAATATTTGTCAACAGTATTATGAGTTGGAAATTGCTCAATAATAATTAATTTTTACATGAAATTTTATTCGCAATAAATCGGCAGCCTAGCGAGAACTCATTGTAATTTCATTCCCACTCTTGCAGCCAAGGAACGAGATAGAAACTCCTTAAGCCCATGTGGACGCCATTGGGGAATCATTTTTATTACTTGTATAAATCATTAATCTTAGATTACTTTTTTGTAGCTTTTTATTTGTCCGTTCTGTTTATTGACAGCTGATAATGTAGAATCCTGTACGGGCTTACCGACAGCTGATAAGATAAACAGCGATTTATCAACAGCCGATAAAGTTGAAACTTATCGACAATCGATACTTCAAGCCCAATTGTGTGTCGTCGAAAAATCCGCAAGGGGGCTTCCACCGTTCTACACTCGGAAGCTACAAGTTCATAAATATATATATATATATATATATATATATATATATATATATATCTGTGCATCTGTAAATATACACCCGGCAGAACATTTTCAGGAGTGGGAGAGGAAAGAGCATAACAATAATAATCTGTAAATACACGAGTATTAAACGCTCCTGCGAGAAACCTATATTCTCAAACACGACCACGTGCTGCTTGGAGCGTAGTACTACGTACCATATATACAATCTTGACCTACGACTCTCACGATTTCCACCTCTCTTTTTTCTCTTTTTTACTTTGCATTTCCCTCTTTATCTCCGCCCGTCGTATTTAGTTTCGAATCGATATATCAGCGATCGTTTAATTTTGTTATCATCACAAACATCGATCAATCGATATCATCGATTGCTCATCGGTTAGCACTCCGGGCATCAATTATCGAACGGACATCGATCATTCAGGCGAATATGCCAATTTACATTTGCGAATAGTTCTACCGCTATACGTGACACATGTCCACGCTACAACAAAAAAATGAGTATTTGAAAAATCGTTTCTTTTTTTTTGTACATTTTCGCCTTCTTTTTTGGCCGAATCACCTGAATTTCTGGTTTCGCCAGACAAGCTGAATTTTCTCCAAGGGGTTTCGTTGGCAATTTCCCGTAATACGAGCATCGGAGCAGCAGAGGTAGAGAGAGAGAGAGAGATACTCTTCATCCGCGCGCGAAGAGCTTTTCACATACAGCTCGTGCACACATATACGCAACCCTGCAACGGGTCTTCGCGTCTTCTCTCTGCGGAGTCCTTGCTTCTTGTCTCTCTTTTTTTTCGTTCTCTTCTCCCAGACTTTTTTTTTCCTCTTCTTTCTCGCGAAAACACGTAACGCGGCTGAGCATAGGGCGCAGTTGGGGTGGAGAGATGGCCAGTGGGTGGCGAGTCTTGTTCCCTTTTGGCGAAGCGAGAGAGAACGAGGGAGAATACTGCCCTCCTCAAACCCTCGAGTCCCTCGCGCGCGACTACATGGCTCATCGTACATAGCTATAAGCGACTGTGTGTGTGTACGTACATGCATATATATATATATATATATATATATTACCCGTCGTATACCGTGCTCGCGTCACCCTCATTCCGTGCGACCCCTTCGACCGTCACCCACGTGGGACTACACAAGTCGAGGGGGTGTGAGGGAGCAGACAACGCGCGGAGATACCGCCGCTCTGCCGACGTCGTCGTCGTCGTCGTCGTTGTCGCGGCCGCCGACGCGGCAGCTGCGCTCAGTGGTTCTCAATTTAGTCGCGAGGAAAGCGTAATTTTTTTGTTGTTGTTGTCCTCTCGTGCTATTATATACTCGCGCGATTATAACCGGAGGGGAATTAAGGAGTCTCGATACCGTTATTTTTGCTGCACGAATGATGATGAAAATACAACGAGTTTTCGGCAGGCTGCCAACTTCTTGCGAATAAAATTCCGTGTAAAAATTAATTATTATCGGGCAATTTCGAACTCATTGTTGAAGTTTTTCAAGCTGGGAAATTATATTAATACGTATTATTTTCGCAATTAAATATATTTATATGTTGCAATGTGTTATTAAAGAAAAGGTAACCGATAGACTTGGCAACAGTGGCATTCTCTACCATTGGCACGACTAACTTTCGTTAAAACATCGTCGGCTCCACGCTATTTACATGGTGAAAAACGTTCAACGTACGTTTTCCAAAGAGTTTTTGATTCGGCGACATCGAGAAAACGTTAAAAATGTCGAGCGCACGAATAAATACATTTTATTATTAAGTTCGAATGCTGTAATACTATGTAGGTTTTAAACATCCGCCGATTTTGAAATATCCGCCAGTCAATGCTTGACTGTGAGTGGCCCACTCGACAGAGCCAGTTAAAGCGGTGTCGCCACGTTTAACCTATAAGTTTCGTTAATGTCGTAAAATAAACCATTCGAGCTCAAAATTCACATCTTTTTTTCGAGTTTTATTAATGAACAAAGTAGACAACCACTTTATTATTTATCACGATATTCCTGACACTGTAATCACGGTTTGCTAAGTTTTGTAATCTTAATCTCGGTATTATTTTTGTCCCTACAGCCTTATAACTGGTGTTTATAAGGTGTCACGTGTATTACCAAATGGATAAAGGTTCAATTTGAACATTAAAAATCTCCGAAACTATATTGTGAAACCGCTCGATTTTTGGTTAGTTAATGCATCCTAGATAAATCACTCGGCGATACAAATTTCAACCGTCTATAAGCATTTCGATTTTGGTGTCGAGATTCTTTAAGTACGGGCACCGACAGCGATACATCATTTCGTCGTTGTTACTATATTGCATACAGTTAATTCGATAATGTTCTTCTTTTTGTCCCCTTATATTGAGAAACTATAAGCTGTTATTTATGTAAAAATTACTAATTATGCCATTGATGGTGATATATAGTGAGCACGTTCCTATATATTGATTCCGTGCGAAACACTAGCGCCGCGTAACGTTCGTAATTTTGTCGGCGCTGTCAAAGCGCGAAGCCTTTGACAGAACCGACAAAATGTGGTTATAATATTGTGATAAATTATGAAAGGTAAAATCGCGCCTTAATTGCATTTAATTTGTTTGCATTAAATCAATTTGTCAGGCCAAAGACGGCAAGAAGTGTTTACTTTCAGTAAAGTGAAAAAAAGTAAGGTTATAATGTTTACTTTCCTCTTCTAACTGCAACTACCCATTTGTTGCGTTGTTCTAATTTCAAATTTGCCGTAGGAAATCAATAAAATTTGCATTTAATATTTTTTCCGGTATTTTTGCAATTTATTATACAGGAGCTGTCGTAGTCCATTTTCAATAAAACAATATTTTAAATTTTATTGCAATCTCGTACTACGCTCATACATATAAATATTCTAGTTTATTACAATTTTTGTCCAATGCAGGCGCTGCATTCGATTTCCTTACCTCCACCCTATAGCCTGTATGGAGCCAATATAGAGGGCTCATCTAGCGATACGACTACTCTAACGTCGGTATGCGCAATGTCAGAATATTAATTTGCATGATTCTTGCCTCGGGGAAAATAAGCTTCTCCACCGCGCGGATTGTCACAATCACCAATGATTCGCAATTGACACCGTACAAAAATTGATAAAACAGTTGGCGGAAGGAAATTATCGTTTCTCGCCCTTCGAATATTGAGTTTAAAAGCTGTTCAAACGATAGACTATAAACTACGAGGCAATAAGGCTAGCTGGCGATACAACGAGGAATATGCGAACCGCTATTCGGGGTCCGCGCCCCATGAGCGCAGCGGCTAGGCGAACTCTCCGCGCGCGTACCTAGTACCCGGTATTACCGGACTTATACCATGTACAAACGCAAACACACACTTACGCACATACACGTATACATTTACGTCGCGTAACTCGTGCACGTACATATATATAGGCGCGATATACCCGATTCCCCTTGGCCTGTGCACGTCGTTTCTCCCCCGTCCAACATAGGTGTGTTTCTCGCGCAGGAGAGAACACTACGTACGATAGTGAGGTCGACGAGGACCGCGAGAGGCGCGGCAGGCTAGCGTGGTCGAGAGCGAGAAAGAGAGATGGAATCGTTGTACATAAGCCTCGGGGCACATAAACGCGCGGCCGCGTCGCTGTTGGCCCGTGTGTACTATACGCGAGAGCACGGTCGCGAGGGAGGAAAGAGAAAGAGAGAGAGAGAGAGAGAGAGAGAGAGAGAGAGAGAGAGAGAGAGAGAGAGAGAGAGAGAGAGAGAGAGAGAGAGAGTGACAGCGGGCGAGTCCAAGGGAAGCACACGAACTAACACATCTACGGATGAGTCGAGCCACAGGACTCGGTTCGCACACATCAGGCATACAAAATATTATATATATATATATTACAAGAAGGAGAGCTGGGAGCGAGAAAGACGGAGAAATGCGGACAGGCTTGGCCAGAGCCAAAGAAGAGTTACTCGCAAAAGACCGACGATAATATGTATATATAGACAATATACATGCGCGAGGACAAAGTGCGAAAGCGCGCCACTTTTTTTTCGTTTCGTAACATTCCGTTCGAAAAATTCCCATCAAAGTACTCAACATCCGTACTGAGAATCTTCGAAAAAAGAATGTTCATTTTCGCCAGCGGCAAAAAAGGCAATCGCGGGCAATGGCGCTTTGCCAGTGAAACACACATAGGGGTTCGGCATATGGGGAAGTCATGGCGATTGGCGTTTATATCGTTCTTTGGTAAATGACCATTGGGATAAAGAGGCGTCCTGGTCGGCGTGCGGGGCACGAAAGAAAACGTCCAACTGAAAACTCTGATTCGCTTTCGAATATTAGTGCGAGTGCGTCGGTAATGATTTGTCTTTTCGTTTTAATTAGTAGGGCTCCGCGTAAGACTACGCCGGTGCACGCGTTTACTTTGCTTGCGTTACTTTCGTATAATACTCATGCACATATGTTGGGTGTACAACTATGTCTTTATGAATTTTCAATTGGGTAAACCGATCGGTGAGTGGACGAATAACGACACTACGATTCGGATGGACTGTAAAATAAAAATATTATCAAAATAAATGTTTTAATTGCTATAACTAACATAATATATTATTCTGATTGTAGAAAAAAATATCCACAGTAATTGCAAAAAAATATGAGGATTTGATAAATAAGTAGCGAAATGACGAAATCGCCAGCGAATGGAGAAAATTACCGGTAAATTGACACTCGACCACCAGTAAATGGACGCATAGTGTAGATGAACACTTTTAAGGATATCGATTTATTATTTATTTTTATTAAATGCTGTATTTGGAGATGACTATCTTCCACAAAAATGGTACTATTCTTAAATACATGAGTATTTGTTATTACGAGGATCATTTGAAAAGTTTCCGGCCTTTTAAAGAAAAACACATATTTCGATGCAAAATAAAATTTATTTCTCGACGAAGGCTCCCTTCAGCTCGCTACATTGGTCCAATGCTTCTCCCAACCTTTCAAACTGTCAGAAAAAAAATGATTGTAATAAAACCAAAAAATACTGGTTTACAGCGTTTTCCACCTTGGCACTCGACCCAGGTTTTTTTGCCGCCAAAATGTTCTTTCAAATTGGGAAACAGAAAAAAGTCGCTGGGTGCTAGATCTGGCGAATAGGGTGGGTACGGAAACAATTGGCACTTCAATTCGTTCAATTTTGACATCGCAACAATACACGGGTGAACCCGTGCAAAATATTTTCGCGGAATCCCCGAATCCTACCACATCCTTATAGGGATTTGATAGGGACTCCACACGTGGGGAGTCCATATTGGAATTCAAGTGGATTCTGCGCCTTTTTCGATTTACGTTTACGTTTCAATGCCGTTTGAGATTTTCTATTATGTTCGAATAAAAAGAATATGTAAAAAGTCATGAGAAAAGAAGTCGAAGTGTTGAAACATAACTTGCAGACTTCGTGAGCGTGCACCTGCGTGGTGATGTAATGTCAAAGTGCAGTGAAATAAATATCAAACGATAATTACAGTGGATTTTCAGTGATATTTAAGATACACTTTTTCGAGCAATTTGCACTTTTTTAGATCAACTTATTTTGTATATCTATATATCTATTTTAGAAACTTCAACGTACAGAATGAAATGGGATCCATCAAGAATCGTATCGAATTCTGTTCGCTAATGTGATAATGCTTTAGGATTCAAATTGAATTTGCACATTGGATTCCAATGGGAAATCCCGATTAGAATCCAATATACGAGCATGACATTTTAGTATAGGGATCCAATGCGATAAACTCATTGGAGCCCTATCAGGAAGTAAGTACAAGTATGAGAATCCAATTGGATACCTACGACAATCTATGGACGGGAACCCGAGCATTATCCTGGTGAACCGGGACTTCTTTCATGGCCAAATGCGGACATTTTTTTCTTAATCATGGCCTTCAATTCACCCAGCAATGCAGCGTAGTACCGTCCGTCGATTGTCTGACCCTTTGCAAGGTAATCGATAAGAATTATTCCATGGGCATCCCAAAAAAACTGTCGCCATCACTATTCCTGCAGAGAGAACGAGCTGTGCCATCTTCTGAGCTCATTTCACCACCGCAATATACTGCATTGACTGTTGTTTGGTCGCAGACGTATGGTGGTGTATCAAAGTTTCATCGACAGTTATCGTTCGCTTTAGGAATTCCACCGGATTTTTTTTACACAGGCTAAGACACTCGCGTGATATGTCCGCATGTACGAGCTTTTGGTGGATCGTTAACAAGCGCGGCAACCAGCGCGCAGTTAATTTTCTCATATTCAAATCTTGAGCACCCATTCAGATGACATCCCACAAGCATCAGCAATATTCTTAACAGTCCATCGACGATCTTCCATCACATTTCGATGCACTAAATCGACCGTTT